>VXBC01002422.1:206035-235419 GCA_013399945.1 Ploceus nigricollis | reverse complement strand
TTTTTTTTTTTGCTCATACCACACTCCCAGGCCTGCAAAGTGCTCTTCAGCAGAAACGCTGTTCTGTGCAACGCTTGGTTTCCCTGTCAGACCGTGAGCAGGGGAGTCTCGTTTGTGTGGGCTGTCCCCATTTTCACCTCGGGCTGCACACTACACCAGAATAGAAAACATGAGTCAGAAAGGTTAAGGGTTAAACTGCTAAAAACAAAAGAGGAGAAAATTCATTCAGAAAATAGTGGTTTCTAATGGATGAGAGGAAGTACTGTACAATTTCTTGTAAAGTCACAATGGCCAGCTCATCAGAGGAAACCCCTCCTATCTGGGGCTTGTACAATGCCTCCTGGAGCCTGAACAGCTGCCAAGTCATGACCATGCAGTTAAGGGAGGGCAACAAAGAACGTCAAATCAAGGGCACATTTCCACCTTCCTGTCCAGCAAGGTTCCAATCTATTTTTCTCTTCTTCCTCTTGCATTAACTATTTTTTAACAACATAAGCCTTCTTAGTGACTTTCCTTTTTCTTAATTTTATTTTATTTTTTTTATTTTTTTTTTTTTTTTTTTTTTTTTTTTTGTTCCTCTGACTTTCTTACAAGCTGCAAAAAGAGCTTCTCTCTGTGGAAGCAGAGCCATGGTTTCCACAAGACTTGCTGAGCCAACCTAATCACTCACTGATTTGGAAGGAGGTCCTGAAGCAGCTGCCCCATTCTCCCAGCTTGGCTTCATGCTCTTAACTGCTTATGTTGAGGCTGGCACTTAGCAGACCTCCTCCCGTGACCTCGTTAGCTCAACAGTCTGCTCAAAACCATCACAGCATCAACCCCAGCAGCGTTCTGCTGTGTCAGCCCTCAGAGATGGCACTGCAAAGCAGAACCAACACAGGGCTGGGGAGGAGGCCAGAGATGGATGGCCACAAAATCTCTTCCTTTTGGTTGTGAGAAACCAGTAATTCAGCACAGCTCTTCAGGAAACCGCAGCTTCAATATGCCTGTGATAGATGCTCATCCTAGATTACAGCATGCTGAGATCCCTACACTGTTTGCATACATTTGGTGAAAGGCTGACTTTGTAGGCTCAGAGATGGGGCCTTTCCTGAGATTTCTGTCTTGGTAGGACTTGTGGAACAATAATTTTAAATAGGTTATTCAGACTTCTAATTTCCTTCTTTTCAGCTTCCCCTTAAAACCATTTTCTACCACAGAGCTTTCAAGAAAAATCCAGTGTTGACCTCTCACAGCTGTAATTTGCCCTAAATGACCCAGGAGCTGCACAGCCTTGCCCTGTTTAACCCAGGTTGGCTCTTCATTTTCTTTGTCATTACTGCAAACTCTTTGGAGTAAGAATGGTCAATTCCAGCTGAAATGCTTGGTATCCCATAATTTACTATTTTACCATGAACATTCAATTCCCACAAAGGAAGTTACATGACGGTGTCCTCTCCACAACCTTTCTTCATAGCATAGGCATAGGTCTTCCTCAGTTGTTTAAATATCTTCGGAGGTGAAATCACCATAGCCTCTCCTTCTCATCCATCCCAAGCCTTCATTCTTTTCACCATGAGACTGTCCAACATCCCTGTGCCTAATGTTCAGCTTAATTTTTTGCTCCTGAATTTATGCCCATTACTTCTTGTCCTGTCTTCCACAGACACAGAAATTATAATTTTTTCCCTCCTTGTAGCAGTCTCTACTTAATTGAAGAGTGTTACATTACACCTGAGTTTTCTCTTCTTTAGGGTTAAAGTCCCAACTGTCTCAAACTTCTCTTACAAGTTCATGTTTTCTAGGTCTCTGGCTGTAAACAATGGGATTTTTTTCACAGCTTTCTTCTAGAAGCTAGACAATTAGTCTACCACCTTCTGACTGTGCTGTCATGATGGAAAGAGCATTTCTGCACTCACCTGAAGGTTCAGTAGGTAGAAGATTTATCGTAAATCCTAATGAGACATAGGAAGCTTATTTTTCCTTTCTTCCCCCCAACATCAGGGCATTGTCATCTTGTGTGCAGTTGAGGATGCAGTCTAGCTCAAAGATACTGATTTTTGCAGCTGCCTGATTAGTTATTCCTCTCAGTGTATGCTTATATTCCTAGATGTATGCTGTAGACTGTTCCTGGGGGATGACTCCAAAGTGCAAAACACAGCACTTCTCTGGTTTTAAATAGAATCATATTTACTTTGGCAAGATCCTTTGCATCTTTATTCTTGTTCTCCATCACACCTGTAGCCTCTTCTGGCCACTGAGATTGGAGGTTTAGTAAGTATGTTTTATTGCAGAAGATACATGACAACAGTACAAGATAGAAAACAGCCCCTCATAGAAACACACAGAGTACAGCTTTCCATTTAGAAATAAATCATAAATAACTGTTTTGTGAAAACAGTATTGCAGACAGTTTTGCTTACTACAGTTCTATCTTGCACTATCTGTATGGTATCTATCTTCTATTTTCTAGTCCTCTCTCATCCACAGAAAGGGCATATGAGTCAGAGTAAAAGGTCTTACTAGGAAATTAGAATATTTACTGCTTCGCCCTTATTCCCAAAGTACCTTACTGTAAGATGGAAAAAATTCAAAAGAGTTTGATAATTTTTTTCAGCTTTATTTCCTTTTCAGTTCCTGCAAGATACAGCACAATTAATTCCCAAAAGGAAGTATAAATGTCCCCAAATTTCTTGAAGGATGTATAGCAATATCAATACAGTCAATGACTGCTTTTCATGAGATTGTTTCACACACTTCACAAGCATGTCCAAATGAAGTAGAAAGCCATATAATTCAGATGCTGACAATACTCCTAGGCTTTTCCATGACTCAATCTAAATCTAACTTACTGGACAGCCTTCTGCTGAGTTATTTTAAGCTTTTATCAACTCATGCATTTTCTTCCTGCAAGATGAGCAAATTTCCACAAAGTCTCTTCAGAGCAGAGATTGCAAATATGAAGAAAAAAAAAAAGAAAAAAACCCCAAAGATTCCTTAGCAGATATTATTAAGCTTATATTATTAGGGTTGTCAAGAGGTATCATGTGTTGTGCAACACTTTTAATAGTTTTAGATGCAATAGGTCAGTTGCTGACCTGGTTTGGTTTTATTTGGGGGGTTTATTTGGGTGAGTTTTTTTCTTTGATTTTCAACAGAAATTAGTGGGATTTGAGACACTGTTCAATGACAGGAAACAGTCCAAATGAATGCACCAGAAACTGGTCTTCATTAAAAAACTAAAAATATAATCCTGATTAGATTTTGAGTGTCTTTTGCAGTAAAACTATTTTCATCATCTTCACTGATTTGAACTGTAATTATTGGCAAAGCCATTATTGTTGCATGCTATCAAGGAGCAATTGCTAGACAGCAACAGAGAAATAATTAAAATAATGCATATTCCTTTCTAGATCTTGACATAGACTTGGTTAAAAGTGGGCTCCTGGGCGTCTGTGATGCAGATACTCCTTTTCTTGCAGTTTTAGACTATGTCACTTCTAAGATTTTTGAAGCAGAGATTGTATGTGTCAGAACAGACTCATTCACTCGCAAGGGAAGGAACTATAATGACTGTCTACTCCAGCCTGACCACTTTGGGGCTGACCAAGAGTTAAAGCATGTTCTAAGGGCTTTGTCCAAATACCTCTTAAACACTGACAGGCTTGAGGCCTTTGGAACCTCTCTAGGAAGACTGTTCCAGTGCTTGACCATGCTCTTGGTATAGAAACGCTTCCTAATGTTCAGTCAGAAACTCCCCTGGCACAGTTTTGAACCATTCCCACGTGTCCTGTCACTGGATTCCAGGGTGTGATGGGTTGACCTTGGCTGAACCCCAGGTGCTCACCAAAGCCACTCTGTCACTCTCCTCCACAGCTGGGTGGGGGAGAGAAAGCATAACAAACATGTCATGGGTTGATCATTTATTACCGATCAATTGAGTAGGATAATGAGAAATAAACCAAATTCTTAAAACACCTTCATCCCTACTCTTTCCTTCATTCTCATCTCAGCTTCACTCCTAACTTCTCTTTCCCTCCAGCAGAGAAGGGGGATGGAGAATGGGGTCTCTGATCAGTTCATCACACATTGTCTCTGCCTCTGCTTCCTCCTCAGGAGGAGAACTCACACTCTTCTCTTGCTCCAGCATGAGGTTCCTCCCACACGAGACAGTCTTTCACAAACTTCTCCAACATGACTCCTTCTCATGGGCTGCAGTTCTTCATGAACTGTTCCAGCATGAGACACTCCCACAGAGCACAGTCCTTTAGGAACAGGCTTCTCTGGCATGGGTCCCTTGTGGGGTGACAGGTCCTGCCAGCAAACCTGATCCAGTTTGGGCTCCTTTCTTCATGGTGCCACAGGTCCTGCAAGGAGCCTGCTCCAGTGTGGGCTTCCTATGGAGCTTCCTTTGGGCATCCACCTGCTCTGACATAGGCTCCTCCATGGGCTGCAGATGGATGTCTGCTCCCCCATGGGTCTGCATGGGCTCTGGGGCACAGCTGCCTCACCATGGTCTGCACCATGGGCTGCAGGGAATCTCTGCTGCAGCATCTGGATCACCTTATTCCCCTGTCTTCCTCACTGACCCAGGTTCCTGCAGAGCAGTTCACTCATGTATTCTCACTCCTGTCTCTGACTGCTGTTGTGCAGCAGTTTATTTCCCACCTTATTAAATATATTATCCCAGAGGTGCTACCACTCTGGGTGGTAGACATTCCATTAATGGGCTTGGGCTTGGCCAGCAGCAAGTCCATCTTGGACCTGTCTGGCATTGACTCTGTTGGGCATGGGGAAAGCTTCTGGCAGCTTCTCAGAAACCCACTCCTGTAGCTCCCCCACTACCAAAACTTTACCACACAAACCCAGTACACAGGAAGAAGAGCTCAGCACCTCCCTCTCCCCTTCCTCTCCTCAGGAAGCTGCAATGAGGCCACCCCTCAGCCTCCTTTTCTTCAAACCAGACAAGCTCAGAGTCCTCAGCTGCTCTTTACAGGACATGCCCTCCAGTTTTACTACCAGCTTTGTTGCCCTCCTCTGGATACTTGCAAGGACCTTCACAATTTCTTAAATGGTGTGGGGCACACCAGATTTGGGAGGGCCAAGGACTGAACAAAGGTGAGCTTTGCAGACACACAGACAGCTGCTGGTGGCGCAGAGGAGCAGGATGCACTCACAGGATGTTGAAAGAGGAATGGTGTCTGCCACTTTTACCAGCCTCGCTGTGGCTGCAGGTGATGCTGCAGGGTCAGCTCTGAGTGTCTCACATGAAACAAACCTCTTCTGCTTAAGCTGTACGTTTGCAGAGGTGCACTGAGGCAGGATCTTTGCAGTGAGCCTGTGAGGGATGTGGAGAGTAAATACAAGCCAAAGTTAAAAGCACACTGCAGCAAAAAACCAGCTTCCAATCTCATCTCAGAGTTTAGTTGTGGCAGGGAAGGAGGAAGCAGTGCTTGTGTTATCAATGATAAGGTGTGAGCCAATACTTGCTTACTTGCCAGAGTTCCTCAGAGAAAAGTTTCTCAGCAGTCCCACAGTTTCAGCCTTTAAGCTTCAGAACTCTGCTGCATTATCCCCAAACCCAAACTGCTGTAAGTGTGACCTGTGATCTTCATCACCCAACACCCTCACTCTGCATCTCATCTTGCAAGAGGGCTCATTCCAAGATGAACATCAGGACCACCTTACTCCCTTGGTCCCCAACTCGTATGTCAGGTCATCTTTGATGAGCTAATCACAGAGAATTAATGAACCATTTCCCTATGTATGGAAACCCTGGAAACTAAGGAAAGATGAATGGCTTCTACAGTGTTTGCTCCATACGGGTAGAAAAAGTTCCAGGTCACATCAAATTGCCTTGGAGCAGGGCTCTTCCCCTCATGCAGCAACAAAAGTGATTTGAAGGTTTTTCTATTTGCTTCTGGTTCTTCTACCCACACAGTTCTTTTATTGTGACCCCAGCAAACAGCTGGGGATACACTAAAGGCAAGTCCCAATCTTCTCAAAATACCAAACCTCCAATCATACCAAACATTGGTGACACAATTCATATTTGAAAATCTGATTGGTCTGTAACTGGCTGCTGAGCACTAAAAATGAGGATCTTTACACAGATGATGGTCTTTTGAAAAATGCATTTCATTAATTTACTTTGACTAAATTTAGTCTGACACTGAGACACAGTAATGAAAAGAAAAATAAATATATGGATCAATATTTGCTTATAGAGTCTAAGCAATTACTGTATATTTGAGAGGTTCATTTTTCCATCTTATAAGATAATTAGCATGGAGAATTAAAAAATAGCTAGATTCACTGCACCATTCCTGCTCCTGCTGACAGCAGTACAAGTTTTGTATTGAACAGGAATAATATTTGGTGTAAAAACTTTCCCTATAAAGTCAGAAACCATCTTTTACCTGTTCTCTGGCAATGTAATTCAGCATGCCAATAAAGACAATGCAATATCTTCTCTTACAATGGAAGATTAACATAAAAACTATCATGTAAACCTCTCTATCTTTATGTGTGTGTGTATGTTTTAGGCATGATTTTGAGAAGCGCTGGTCATTGGCTTCTTTTTACTACTGGAATTTAATGGAGCTTCTCCTGGATAACATAACTGTGTGCTCTCATGTAACATAACTGGGTGGGGGAGTTGGTGGGGTATTTTTAATGAAGATATTTAACAATTGACCCATAAACCCACGGATATCCCGTTAGGAGCAGATGAAGTTGACCACTGCTCAGAAAAGCAGTTATGCACCTGAAGAAGAAAATGAGCTTCTTGAGTGCTTAATGCTCTGCATTTGCTTAGGTAGAAAAGGTTCTAAAGCAGCTGTGTTGACTTTAGATCATGAAGTGTTCTCCACTGTGAGACAATAATATTTAATGCTTTGATAAAAGGTATTCTTTATCCCTTCAATTGATCTGATTCGTCACTGCTTTGACATTGACGGGGTTACGTGGAAAGACGTGAAGATGCAGATAACGAAAGTTCGTCTTTTCTCTGCATTTTTCAAGAGACAGCAATTTCTAGGCTAAGTCAACAGAGTTGAGTGTTCTGAGACTCCTGACCAGTCCAGCCTGTGGATGGGATTTGAGGTGGGTGTCAGCATGCTGCTGACAATATCTGGGGTTTAAAGTGACCCTGACCCAATCAGGGCTCTCCCACCACAGGCTAACCCTGAGTAAAGTGGAATTGATCTAGTGTGGGCTCTTAGATGTGGCATAAATCCAAGCATAACTGCCAAAGAGTTGGATTTCCAACAGTAATGTGGTTGGTTATGACTTGGAAAGCCTGCTCCTTTCACTAAGCAGTCACAGTTACAAGTAGAGGGATTTGAGGTACCCTGGAGAAGAAACTAAAAGAAAGACAAGGACAAGTGGAGGTCAAGGAAATATTTCTCTGAGAAATAAAGAATCAGCTCCTGCACTTAATTTCTTACTTTCATGTATATGACTAAAACACCTCAGTAATATTAAAAATGGTGCTCAATGTGATGTATAGCTTAATAATATCTTTAATCAGTAGAAGCTAGACTTAAATAAATTTTCAGTTCATGGATTATTGCTGGACCATGTACGTTGAGGAGATAGGTTTTCTGCTGCCACAATTTATGACTTATCCAAAGTCAGCAGAACAGATAAATTGATGTATGCCTTATCTACAAAAAGTAATGTGATTGGGATGAATTCCCAAACAGGTGATTATGTGAATGATGCAAAAGCCAAGAGGTATGTACACACTGAAGGAAGAGCAGATTGGTTTTGGCCCAGGTCCAGCAAAAGCACTCCCACAAGTAAAAAGTAGTTACTATGAAACAAATCTAGTGTGAGAAAAATGGAATAATCACCTGGAATTCAGCCCAATTAGTTTCTGTAAGTTCTCATATTCCACATGTACAAGGAATGTAATGGAAGTGACATTTGATAACATTTTATCTCAGTCTCAGTCAGCTGGGGCCTGTGCACACAAATAAGGAGCGGAAAAGAATGAAGCAAGAACATTTTTACTCCTTTTTTTTTTTTTTTTTCAGATCAACCACAGAAGTCTGTAGGTGTCAAACCTCATAGCTTTTCAAAAATGGTATTCTCATTAATTCTTCTTTTTTTCCATTTAAGAATAGAAACACTCTGTTAGTAAGGTAAATGTGCTCATTTGCATTGTTAAGCAGTACTTCTAAGTGTTTTCAGTACCTTTTCATAGAAAACAGAAACTTAAAATGAAGAGAAAAATAATCATTTCCCATCAAAAGCTAATTGATTAATTCTTTGCTTGAACAATATCAAAACAAGATAATCCATTATGGCCAGATTCAGAATTGGGATGCATCACACTCTGTTTAAGCAATTTATACAAGTATTTGTGTGAAATAATGTGCAGTTATTACTTAATTTCAGTGCAGATACAAGAGGGTTAGGATGAGGTTGCAAAACCTAGCCCTTCTCACAACCAGGGATAAATCATGAGTTTGAATTTGTAAAAATAACTAATTCAGTTCTAGAAGGAGGTGAGTATTTTTGGGCCAATGGGAACTAATGGAGAAGGTGCCAAAAGGGAGAGCCCTGATCTGTGTCACTTCTTGGAATGGCCAATCCTTACAGAGTGCTCCTTGCTTACTGACACTGACGTCACCCTGTCACTTCTGCCACACAACCTGAGGGTTCACAGGACGCCAAAGAGCAGATTTCCCCTCAGATCTTGGCAATCCTTCAAGATCACTGTGCCAAAACATAGTTTTCCTCTCCAAATAAAAGTTTGTTGGTAAGAAAGCATTGTCTGTCAGAAAGATATTGCCCAATCAGTCCCGCCAACGTCATATTGCCTCTACATGAAGCAGCATGTCCCAGCCTTGGCCAGGGATGCAGGAAAACACAACAGGCTGGAATTTGCTGCCTGTTTTTGCGATGTCCCTGCTGCAAACTCCCAGCCTGTCATGCAAGTTTCCCTGCACACCTTCCATTGCAGTCATCTGGCTCTGCTGTCAGCTTCCTGAAGAGCACAGCGTGGGCGCATGCTCTTGGGTGGGTCAGGAAGCTGCATGGAGAAGCACAGAGGCAAACCACTGCAATTCAGCACTTCTGGCCTCTCCAAGAAAAGCAGCATCTTCCTACTGTGTCTTCATTTCCTGCATACATGTCCTGACTCTCCATGCCACCCTTCTGCACTCCTAAGGGGAAGGTTCTGCAGCCCATATCACAGCATATCTTTCTGCAGCCTTCCAGTCTTCCACTGCAGCTACACCAGTCTGTCCCAGTTAAGCCAAGGAATGGATCCCACAACACCTGCAGATGCAGCAAGTGCAATTTGAGGTGTCTTGCTGGTCCTTGCATGCAACATTCAACTTTGTACTTCACTATGATGGATGATTCTGGCTATTAAATTAAGACGTGTGAATGAAAGAGCAAGACTTGGACAAGGAAAAGCAGAGCTATTGCTAGATTTAATTGCAAATTAATATTATTGCAAAACATTTAATTGCTTCTCACTGTGATTTATCCGAAAAAAATTTAAAGGAAAACTGTAAAAGATTCTAGCAACAGCAGGAAAGAAGGCATACAGGGAAGCAGGTCATATCTGAATTGTATAAATATACTTGATCTTCAATAACTCATTAACAACAGGGTCATACTGTTTATTTTCTACTGTAGCTGTGATTTTTAGGATTAGGCCTATCAATATTTATTCTTGTTTAACAGAAGGCAAACATCCGGTCAGCCCTGGCAATGCTATCCTGTGAATGTCAATTTCATTACGCTTTAGTCACAGAACAAACGTTTGGTTTCTAACAGGAAGGTGAAAGTACAAAATGAGGAGAGTCGGTAACCACTGTGCATAATGCCATGATAATTAATCTGGTACAAACCTATGAAGTTCTTAGAGATCCCAGTTATCTCCTGTCAATGTAAGAAGCAAAATTTCTCTTCCTGTCATGGAGGTAGACTGAGCTTTTACTAGAAATGAGGGCTCTATATGGGACTGTTTCATAGAACAGCAAAAGCATCTGTAGAAACAGATTTTTCTGCAAACTGCAGTTTCTAGATGAGGTTCCTCTTTCAGACAACTCATCTTGGTGTTGCTCAATGGGGTTGAAATGCTGAGAAGCAATTTTGATTTTTTCAGTGTTATTTTTCTGAAAGTCTCTGCAGGAAAGACCCTGAAAGTCTCCTGCCTTTTTCTGTCATATTGCTACTCAGGACTGCCTGTGACTCTGTAGGTTCTGGTATCGAGAGCTAATCTAAATTAGCTCTAGATAGCTAAAAACTCTAAATATGACTATATATTTTAAAATAACAAAGCTAATCGACATGTATATCAGATGGAGCCTAATGAATATGAGACACATTTGCCAGAGTAAACTGAAGAAGGGTTTAAGGGGCGCTCTGTGGACTTGGTTGTATGCAGAGTTCTTCGTTGTTGTGTATCTTCATAGCATTTGAGACACTCACAGTGGCTTTATCCTCACAGCCCTCTGGGATGTAGCAAAGATCTACAGACCAGTCCTATGGGTGCTGGGGAAAGAGAAGACACCAGACAACCTGGCCCGAGGACCTGCGGAGTCGCACGCTCGGCATCATGCACTGCTCGCGCCTCCCTGCGCTCCCCACAGTGCCCCACCCACCTCACCATTGGACTCACACGTTTTGTAACTCACCCCCACCAAAACACAATGTAAGTTCTCTTTCTGTGAAATATTTAGGGATGGGTAAATCACATAGAATGTGAGAAGCACACAATCATTAAGGGTGGAAAATGTGTCTGAGATCCTTGAGTCCAACAATTAACCCAGCACTGCCACATCCACCATTAAACCATGTCCCCAAGTGCCACACATACATGATTTTTGAACACTTCCAAGGATGGTGACTCAATCACTTCCCTAGGCAGCCTGCTCCAATGCTTGATAACCCTTTCAGTAAAAAAAAATTCCTAATATCCAGCCCAAACTGCCAGAGATGCAACTTGAGGCTGTTTCCTCCCGTCCTATCACTTGTTGCTTAGGAGAAGAAGCTGATCCCCACCTGGCTACACCCTCCTTTCAGTTGCAAAGAGAAATGAGGTTCCCCCTGAGCCTCCTTTTCCCCAGGCTAAATACCTCCAGGTCCCTCAGCCTCTCCAGAAATTGTGCTCCAGATCCGTCACCAGCTTCATTATCCTTCTCTGGACATGCTCCATCATGTAAATGTAAATGATGGCAAAAATAATAAGGGGCTTTCTAGGAAAGCCTTTCCAGACAAGAGACATAAGCATATGTTGAAGTGAGGCTAGTCTGACTTCAGGGATTTAGAGTAGCTTAATATGGTAGAATTGTATAAATAATGGTATCCAAGGTACAAATCATTAAGAATATTTTTTTAAAGTCATTAATTTCTTTTTGGGATTTACCAATACTGTTTCTCTGTCTTATATAAACTTTATGTTATTCAGGGCAGGGAATACTTACAGCCTGTTGCATGGATTGTACTTAGTTGAAAAACTAAGCAAAAAGAAGATGCATGTCTTTGCTTCCTATTCTGAATATCAAAAAAATACTTAGGTAGACGCAATAATGTGAAAACTGATATTAAATTGAGGAAAAAATTCAGCATATGTATTCATCTCAGGATGATTTTAACCCCAGGAAAGTATTTGATTATGACAGATGAACTATATTGCCACTCATGTTAATATAGTAGTGTCTAATGGGTTTTTTTTTTAAGTATTCATTTTAACACTGCCATTGTTTACTTAGCAGGACATTAATAATGCCAGGATATTTATCATATAGGAAATGGCTAATGAAATCTGCTTCAGCTGTCAGTGGATGTTTATGTTTCAAGGCTGCACTGGATTGTTTATGTACAATTTAGGGGAGAATGGTAGGGTTTTGTTGGTGACTAATAATAAGAGAAAAGTTAAATGGCAATTATTATGGCTTTTATTATTATTTATATTACATTGGAACTCATTTGGGCTTCAGATCAATGCTAGAAGCAGCTCAACTCTTTGCTGAAAGATTTAAGGATGAGACAAAGTACATTTGGTAGTGATGTGACCCAGGACTGGGAGCAAAAGCTGTCCAGCTCTGCAAATAAGTTGATCCACTGCCTACTGCTTCCCTGGTGAGCCTTCCTGCAAGTAGTCCTTAGGATTTGACACATCTCTTTTTAATGCATGGAGCTTATACAATTTCTGCATATTCTTAAATTCAGCAGTTAAATCATGGCCAAACTGCATCCTCTCGTCGATGGTTTTAGAAATGCTCTACTCATTCTTAATGAGTTTTCTCCCAATGGCTACTTCAAATTTGATGCAAATGTCACATTTTTTCAGCATAACTTACACAGTTTCTGGGATCTTTTCCCCCTAACAACTGGACCCCATGGTTTGAACAACTGTGATTTAAAGGATTTCCTTTTGAAAAGCACAAACATCTTTCCAATTTATAAAACAAATCAGGCATTTGAAAATTATATTTTCCATCTTCCTTTGCAAGTCTGAGATCATCATTTGAGGTTCTCCTTCCTTTCTTGAAAAAAGCTTAAAGTGGTACATCCTTGTTGCAAGGACATGTGAGAGCTGCCAGATTGCATCACAACAGGGACAGGCATGAGTGTGGAAACAAGATGAGCTGAGGAGCTGCACCAGTCTTTGATTGTCCTTCACCAACCCTAGGCTTGCTCTTCACAAATATTAATGCCTCCCACTGAAAAAGTGCATAGTTTTTGGTCAGGATGCATATATGCATGTGTGGAATTTGATCCAGCATGCCACTGACCAATGCCCAGTGATCTACCCTTTCTTCTTTTTATATGGTAAAAAAATTTTGTAGATCGAAGTCAATGGAAAATTATGTCACTCTGGTTATCTTAACTTAATGAAAAAGTGTATCACCATAGCAAAATATTTCCCTTTGTTAGTTACTCCTAAAGAATGAAATGAAAATTCCAAAGGCAATCCTCTTCCTCATTTTTCCCTTGCCTGGAAACCCCTGGGAGTACAGAATGCAGTTCAGAAATGCTAAAATCAACTTCTGCTGCATCTCTGCAACTACCTCCAAAGTCAATAGGAGTCACAGGTGCACAAGGAACTGACTTCCCCATCAACACACTGCAATTTTTAACCATTATTAAATTTAAATCTCTCTAGCATCAATATTTATTCCTGCTAAATATGAAGGATGTTTAGACTTATGAGTCACCAATTCTTTTCCAGTTAGCGCTTGTTCTACAAATTCCACCCTTGAATGGAACTAGAGATTTATACATGATAGCAGCACACAAAGTCAACTGCTAGGAACTGGCAACAGCAGAATAACAACTGTGGAGATAAAAAACCTGCATCAGTCAGAACCTGCGCACTCCACTGTCGTTTCTCTGCTGTTGGTTTTGTAGCAGGCGTGAGTGGTAATTCACAAAGAGCGTGAATGAGTACAGCAGGATTTGCTCACAATTTGTTCCATGCAAGCTTGAGGTTGCCATGGGAGACAGGAAGCATTTTTCGGGCACTCCCACGGCAATAAACTGTTGCCACTGTATTAAGGAGCGGCAGCACCCTGCATTTCCTTCAGCAGAAGCCGATGAGCTGACCGCCAAAAATGCCCAGGGTGGAGGGTGCTTTTCCCCCACTTTCACTTCTTACTTTGGATGCAGCTCAGGATCCTGGTAAAGAGGACAGGCTGCCCATTGCTGTAAGGCTGTAGCTTCAGCCTAGTTTCCAGTGAATACAAGGTCTGCATAATTAAAACCCACTTTACAAAGTGCCATGGTAGTCCAAAGGCTGGAAAGGAATTGCAGAGGCAGCTGAGAAACAGCTGGAATCCAACAGCCAGGTTGTATTCTTCGCAGGTGTTATTTGGTGAGAGATTGCACACAGGGAAAAGACTGTTCTCAGTGTGATTGTAGCACAGATCAGTGGCTGCCAGCCCAAAATGAGGGCCTTTGTCATTTCAGGAAGGGTGAAGTGACACTATGGAGAAGATATGACAGCTTTCCTGTTTCTCAGGATGAATAATCCCTCACAGCACTTCTGTAACTCTGGGTGGTGACTTCACCAATGTACTGAGAGCCTCTCTTTGATCAGTGAAGGTACCTCATTCCAACAGGTACCTCTGTAATCCGGTTCTGGGACAGCAGAGTGAGAAGTGACTAACAGCTGGCTTAAAAGGTAGCAGGTGAAACAAGAACAGCAGCAGCAGATGTTGCCCGTCTCTACTGAAGGACTGAAAAACAGAGTTGAAGAATTGCACATAGGAAACAAAGAGGCACACTTTTAGATAGCTTAAGAAACCTTGCTTCTTATTTCAAAGATCAAACCTTGTAAAAGCACTGTAAAATCTGTGTGGAAAGGTATGGTTCTCCAAGCCAGAGGAACAGAAATAAAAGCCCTACAGCTGCCATAAATCTCTTGCTTCCTAAAGTGGTCCCCAAAGGTAAAGATAGATGCTCACGAGCAGGAAATTTCATGTCGCAATTGTCTTTATATAGACAAAGGCATCATTTTCCCAGGTCAAGATAATATGCCTTGAAGAAATAAAGCAATTTCTCTTACTTTATCTTTTCTACAGTCCTCTTCCTTTTCTACGCTCCTCCCTGAATTGCCAGATATTTTTCTTTCCTGGTAGTTTGGCTTGAGAGACAATGTATTCTCATGTCTGCTACTGAAAAAACAGGGTATACCTGTCCCTAAGGAATAGTCTTACCTGAATATGGCAATAGCTGGAAAATGCTGCTGCGGACAACTGAGTGACATCATTGCTTAGCCCTGATGAGGTTGTTCTATAACGAGTACGTGCAGAATCCTACTTTTAAGAGTATACAAGTTTTCTGCAGTTTTTCCTCATAACTGTGAGGAGATATATGCTAACTGTATCCTTCACCTGCAGAACAGAGTTGTATACTAATATAGGAAAGGAGAGGAATACAAGGTATTTATTATTTAGTATCTATCAATCCTAGAAATTAAGCAGAACAGATGTTGATTTCCACCTGGGTACTTTAAATCAATTAAGCTTCTCATGGTGAAAAGACTTAATGAATGAAAACATCCTCATTGCTAATTACCATGTCAAATACAAATCAGAGTAACAGCAGAAACAGTCCCTTGGAGATAACACATCTACTCAGAGCACACAGATACAAAATTTAAAGTTTTGTTTTCTCCATCCTACTCCTTATTTACACCTACATGCAAACAGGCACTACATTGTTTTCTTGCAGCTGGTATACTCTCAGAAGGTAACAGCACCAATATACCAAGTTCTCATTCTACTTATAATCACAGTCACATCAGCTCTGGATGTCAGGGAGAGCCCTGCTGATCAGCCACTGTGCACCACAGCTGATTTGCTTTTAGTAAATCCTTCATTACAAGTCAAATAAAGATTTCAGGAAAGAAATGTCAGTGAAGAAACTTACTTCTAGGCAGAATATTCTTTCTCTGATAAAAGTCTTATTTTTCTGAGTTATCCTTTATCTAGCCCATGGACACAATCTAAAAAGCACTTTCTCATTTTAAGGTGGAAAAATCATTCTGAAGTTGCATAACAGCCACACAATGGTACAAAAAAAGCTGATGCTGCATCCCTTGCCCTTAACAACCCACCTCACTGAGCAGCCGCTGCACTTCCTTTGCTTTATCTGTGCACCTACTTCCCACTGAGACCTGTGAGTTTGTGTGAGTTTGAGATGCATCTGGGAAAAAAACAATCTTTCTTCTTTTTGCAACAGATTAGAAGCTTTTTGCTTATCAGCAAAGAGAAGTTGTTTCTTCCACTTTACTAACAATAGACCTGGTGGGCTGAAGAGGGCAGTTAATCTGCTCTGACTGCTGCAGCTGTGTGGGAGCACACAGGGGCACAATGCCCTCCTGTAAGGAGATTTTGACTCAATAGGCTAAGAATAAATGTTTAGACAATGCTGACTTAGAAATTTTTGGGGGTATATTTTTTGTTTTGGGAAATAATTTAAACTGGCACTGAAGGCTGTAGCATGTTTAGTCAGTTAAAGGCATGGGGAGGAGAGTTTGCTTTTCCAAAATCCATTAGAAATCTTGTGCAGATGATACAACAAGAAATGAAGAATCTCCAGAAAATATTTATTTAAATAATCAATATGGTACAACTGAATTGAATAGAAGGACAGAGTGAAGCCAGCTGAGCTCAAGTGCATTACTACCCATGAGGCTGCAAGAGGACTGCTGCTCAGGCTTCTGAGTCACTCCAGAGAAACTCTTCCTTGTGTTCAAACAGGCATTGAAAATAAAGGGACAAATTACCCTCTCAAGGTGCCTCTCTCTCTGCTTACTGGACAGGGACCCTGCAGAACCAGCTTAGATTAATCACTTTGGTTTAGCTGAAGTTTACATTTTTAGAGTTTATTTTAAATAAGGTCTAACTTATATTTTCATCTTTTTTTTCCCCTTCTCTTTATCAGGGCCAAAATCTCTTTTTCTCTGTCTCTGTCTGAGCTAATACATTTTTCAATCAAGGAATCTGTTGCCCAACAGTGACTAGTCCTACTTCACATTTCTCCACCAATTCCATAAATTTCATCAAAGTTTCGTCATATCCTAATTCAAGTTTTCTCAGAAACATGACTCATCACTGAAGAATGTTCTGGTCATTAAAAAGATTAGGACATAATATTTTCTTACATTTTTGTGGCTGTTTCTCTTTTGAAGAGAAAATATTATAGGAAAGGAAGCTTCCCTGCTGATTGCAATTGCTCAGCTTTCCTGTATTTCTCCTTTTTTGCTTCAACAGTTACTCTAATTCAAAATTTAAACCAAGCTTCTTTACAGAAAACCTTGATGCTGCAAAAATATTTTGCTAAGAAACACTATTGGAAAACTGAAAGGATAAATCTTCCTTTGTCCTTCTTACACTCAAAGTCAAACAGAGACAGGAGGATGATAGAAAGTTGTAAGTAATGCTCTCTATGAAGAACATGCTCTCATCTGATCCGCTGCTGACCACAAAAAGAAGGAGAAATGACAGCAGGGACTGTTCCACACTCGCCTGCAGCAGCTGGGTGGCAGGCACAAGCACTGTTACACAGCTTATTTTTCTGAGCATACTGTGGAGCTCACCCTCAGACTTTTCTTTCTTCTGCAACTTGCACTGCTAGTCTTTTCCTCAATAATTCTTTGCCTTTTCTTAAAAGGAATCTGATTTATTATCAGAGGATCCCTAACAGCACAAAAATCTCCCCTCAAGCTTTCCGTCCCTTCATGCCAAGTTCTTAGCCTTGCTTCTTTCACTGGCTCTCCTCCCATGCCTTGCAGCCAGCACCTTTGAAGAGATACTCAGCCTCCTCCACCTCGCTCGTTCCCCTGGCTGCTCCCCCTGCTACATAATGGTGCCCATGCACTGGGAGCTGCTCTCCTTCAGTGAACTCTGCTTATCCTCATGTACCCTCAGTACCCTGGGCTTCCATTCAGTCACCTTTTTCCAGTTGTAACATTTTCTCTGTGTGAGGAATGAGGGTTCAGCTGGTGTGTGCAGGTTCCACCAAGTCTGGATGCAAGGCAGGGTGTGATGGACTGTGGACACTGGCTGTGCAGCTTTCATGGGCCTGAAGGAGCTTGTTCAGCTGTAACCCTTTCACCAGAATCACTGGTGTTCCGTGTGTGACACTGTGGCTCTGTAATGCTGTTGTCCAGGCTCACCACGCTGCCTCCTGGGACTCCTGCAAGCCCTTTCCTGCTTCATCAGAAATGCCTTTTCCAACCTTCCATCCCTTGCCTCTACCCCACAGGAGCCTCACTCATTCCCTCATTGTCACACAGGCTTCTCATATGTATTCTTACCTATTCCACTGTCTCCTGCTCTCCCTAATGCCCATTTTCACTCCAAGTCACAGGCTTTTTTATGTGTTCCTCATGTTACACCTGCTCCAGCCAGACATGATAGGGCTCCTGTCTCCTCTCACAGTTGTTTCCTATTTCCACCTCCACGTTTCTGCACAGTTTCTGTCCTATATTCCCCTTACAGTCACTTCTCCAGATGGACTTTACCTAATGCAGCACAGTTGTGGCAACCCTCTGCTCCTCATTCTCTTCTATGCCACTCCCCAAGTGACCTTGGATAATGTTCTCCTTTGTTTGTAAGACTCTCAATCTCACATCCAACCTGCCATCCCTCTCCTAAACTGCTACAACTTCCCCACTCTCTCCTTGGAAAATTTTGGTTATTTTCTAGGAGTCTAGTTTTCATACACTGTTCCTGGGCAGTTTGTAACAAGATTAGTGCTTACTTGGGTTTCAGAAAGAGAGAAAAAAAAAATCTTCATTCAACTAATGATGTAAGGAAAGTTGGGACCTTCATTTTTCTCTGTATCAGGCTTCTCCAGGGTTCTGATTTGTATCCATTTTGACAAGGTTGTTCCTACTGATGCTAAAGAATCTCTTGACATTCTCAAATGGAAAATTACTGTGCTAAAGCCAGACAAGCCCAGTAAATTATCTATTTTTATGCAGTGTCCTAGGCATCTGAGTGAGAAGCAAAAGAGCAGTTGGCACCTCAGTGGCTGTTTAGATGGAAAATATGTGAGTCCCCTCTTCAATTCCTAAAAAGTGCCTTTATCCTCAAGTGCATTGGACAGCAATAGCACCAGCTTTCTGCCTGCATGATCAGAAGACACCCTCCCACCCTGGGGATAATACATTGCTAAAATATTTTAGCACCAGAAACCTCAACAGCAGAGCTCAGCAGTTGCTATCACCTTCATACAGAAACCAAGGAAGAAGAGTTGTTGCTCCCTAGTTGCACAATGGCTTCAATGACCCTTGTGGGCCCCTTCAAAGTCAGGATATTCTATGAGTCTGTGATTCTTTTTTGCTTTCCAAAGAGCAGACCATTGGCACTCATCCCTTGGAGCCTTAGTCTGGGCCTCCATGGATCTCCCACAGCTGTATGCCAAGTTTTAAATCCCTAAGATTAGGGATATCACACTACTACTGCCAAATGGTAAAAACTCAAGATTAAGGGCTTGTTCAACAGTATAACTGAAAAATTTAAGTACTTCCGAGAATTCCAGGTGTGTTGGCTTCACATTTTCAACTGAGATTTTTTTCAAGAACACTTTGTTCCTGGAGCTGAAAGTCTACAACATTCTTCTAACTTTACCTTTCCTTTTTACCTGAAAGTTTCTCTTTGAAAGGATAAAATTAATCTGGGAAGAACCTCAAGTATCAGACCAGTCTTCCTTGTCTTGGTGCAAGGTCACCTTTAACCGGGTTGGAAGAGTGTATTTTTCACTCAAGCTGAGGTATGTACAACAAAGATGTCTACATCTAAGCTGATCCCTCGTTAGTTTAGGAACTCTAATCTCTGTGGCAAATAAAATCTAGAGAAAAACTGGTATACCCCAACCCCATCTTTGTCTTAGCATGCAATGGATGCATTGTGAGCATCCACTGACTGTGCTTACTGAATTTCCACAGATCAGACTGGAATCTGAAAACAAACAAAACAAAAAACAAACAAACAAACAAAAAATCAGGTGCAGGTACAACCTTGTAGAGTTTAAAACCAGGAAAACCAAACCCCATTCCATCCCTTTGGGTGCATGTAAACTATTTATCTCGTTCCACTGCAGCTGGTGGAGCCTTGGCTGGTAGAGTTTAGGACGCAGTTTGTCCGGTCAGATGTGGACACCTGCTTGCTGATGAGGTGAGCCACACTCTAATCTCCAACAACCAACCAGTTCTCCAAGGCTCTGTCAGGCATATCCTCCTATGTCAAAGCCAACACCATTCCCAAAATCTTTATTTGTTGCTAAGGGTCTTCACATTCCCCCTATATATAAATGGCACCACTTTGTACCTTTTACCTCAGAGATTTGGTAGCTTTATGCCACAGACTGCAATTTTCCAATGAAAGCCCATCAGTCCATTCCCAATCCATTATGGACACAGGAGACAGAATATATCCTCCAATCATGTAGCAGTGTTTTTCATATTTGAATATTGTACAATCAAAATTATAATTTGACAGAAACTGGGCTATTTTAAAAATGGGTCACTTAAACACATAATACAAAACTGCTAGATCTGCCCTGGAGATCTTTTTTTCTTAGTTGGTCTGTGAATATTTTAATTCAAATATGATAAAAATATTTTTTCAGCTATTTCCAGCTTCAAAGTATTATACAGTGTGTGCTACACTGGAAAAAAATATTTTTTAAAATTCTATATTTCTGTACTGAAAACATTTTATAAGAAAATTATGAACAACCTAACAATCTGTTCAGTGACATTTCTAGCAGAGAAGCAAGTACTACAAAGTTGTTGTCAGCAACAGATTCTGTTCCTTTTAACTTCTTCCTGACTGAGCTGTTCTCCAGCCCTGTACCTTGGACTAAGCTATACCTTCTTCCCTAACTATTGTGACTTTGTGTCTCTCACAAAAGTTATATGAAGTAAGGAAGAATTACTCTCTACATAAGACTTTGCAGGCTTCTTCAAACAGACATTGTTTAGCCAAGGAAAATTTAAACTAGTGGAAGCAATGCATATATTACTCTTTTAAACCAATGTGGGTTTTCTTTTCTTTAGGGGTATGTGTATATAGACACATACAGAAATTTTTATGCATATACAAATAATGCATTTTCTTTTAGAGTACTGTGTACTGTGAATATAAAATATGGCCTTAAAATCCTATAAAACTTTCCTGTTATTGACTATAATTTGCTACATCAGACTTAAATCTTTTGTATATAATTTATTGATAATCAATTGGTTTGCCCTTGTCTATCCTGCCCTTATCTTGAGCCTATTTAACTTCCAATCATTTTCCTTTAAACTTGCAATTTTTCAGGTCAACACTGTTTGAATTTATATCCTATAGGAAGTTATTTACCTGGAGGTATCTATTTTTTCATGAAAGCCACCTCTGGCAATACTAATACTGGCAAATTCCTGTGTGCAAATATGTTTCTACCATCTCTGTGTTTGAGGTCATATTTACCCTGAGGTACTGACCCTTTAAATTCAGTCCAGTTTGTTTTGGTCACTTTGTTTATTTATTTTTTCAACTCTAAAATGAATGAGATCTAGCAAACAGTATCAAAATAAGATTTTTAAGAAGTACATGCCATATGTGCCTTCTCCATCAATGCTGCCAGTGAAGTCATATATAGAAATAAATGGTCTATTTCCAACTGCTAATAAATATTTTTCTCCATTTTGTGAGAAGGAAGCATACACATTGCCTGTGAAAATCAACTAAAGTCTACAAAGGGAAGATTTCCAGAATCAGGTACATATGCTCTAGACTAATGCTTGGAACATTAAATAGAAACACTCCATAAATTTGACTGCATCTCTTTTGTCTGAACAACCCAGTTGGATTATGCAGTAAAATTGTGACATCACTTAAAAAGGAGAAAAGATCAATTGATGCTGCTCTTTTTTTTGTAGTGCTAAAACCATTCCACTTTTTCTTTTCCCCCAACCTTTTATTTTGAGGCATGCTGGGCATTGTTTTTTATGGAAACTATTGGATTAGGTCTATGTTTAGCAAAGCATTAAACACATGGTTAAATAAAAAAAATTGCAAGTATTCTCCTTGAAATCAATAAGCCTGCTTCTAAAATTAAAGTTAAGCATCTGTTTAAGTATTTCTTGGCCTGGGTCTGCAATCCATACACAGATGGACTAACAGTGGTAGTGAGTTTCAAGATGTCATAATGACAAAAAAGCCTCCATTAGATCATTAATCTATCTAGATATTTATATGACATCCATCTCCATGAAAACTGCAGTACCTATCTTAGGACAGCCAAGAGTGAGGTCATATAATTCCCCTGAATCCAGCCTAATTACTGGCTCTTCATTGCTGGCCTTCCAGGGCAGCTAGCTGTGCCACCCTGAATAATTACATGAACACTCTGCATCCACTGCTCCTGGCTGCTCAAAACAACCTCACTGGCTTTGCACCAAAGGAAAAGGAGAATTTGTCAAAGACAAATGTGCTGCTCAGCTAAGGACAGCTTCCAGACAAGGGACAACAAGAAAGAACTGGCGACAAGACCTTCTTAAACCACTCCATCCATGAAAGGCTGTCTCATTCGTTCCCACATGCCAGCTCCCTCCAAAATTATGAACATGTTTCCTGTAAAGCTCCCCCTCTTTCTACCTTCAAACTCTGTTGACAGTAAATCATCCCATAGTTCACTAGTTAGCTGGCTTCACATTCATAACACAACAAATATTTCCCCTCCAGCATCAAGTCATGCAGGCTCCATGGGGTATAATTTCTGAAGTAAAGCACTGATCTTCGAGACAGAAGTTGCTTTCCACTCCACAAAGGAGAAGGGTTTGTTAATTGTGCAACTATTTAGAAGTCACTCCCAAGATGTGCACCTGAGCTCAGAGTCTGTAATTTATAATCTACCCACCCACACACGTGCACTGCAATCAGATCACTGTTCCCACAGAAAATAAACATGCTGAAACACAAGACCCAGCACTGTTCCAAGCGGTGATAAAACATTTAAAAGATACTGGGTGATTTCATAACATCTCTTGGTAGCATAGGGCAGGGGCAAATGCACCCTCACCTTCTGTGGAGTGTTAGTTCAAACGTACAGACATAAGGAGAGAGAGTTTCCTTTGATCTCATCTCATCTTTACAAATCAGGTCTTGATATGATGGAAGCAAAGTTCCTAATGCCTAAAGATGAGTGGTTCAAAAAACTCTCTTAGTGAAAGGATTGAGAGCTACTCGAAAAAACCCTCCTGAACATGTCATTTTCCCATAATATGGTACCTCTAACATAAAGTAAACCTACAGTGGGGAGGAGCTAACTGCAAACAAACCAGTAAAGAGATTTTGGTAGAACACTCTAACAAGAAACTCAAAATAAAATAGTGTCTTTTAAAATAATCTCAGTGCCTACATGCAGCCAAATGACTGAAGGGCTTTGTGGCAGCCATGGAACAGTCATAATCATGTTATTCCACATAAACTTGTTTGTCATAGAACCACACCTCCCAGGAGGCAGTAGTCACATCTTTGGAAGACTGTGGTACATCATGCAACAGCCAGGTACATAATGTGTGTTTAGTTCAACTTTTTACCTTTGTTTAGGATGAAGACAAGTGCTGATACACCTGTATTTTTCAAAAGGTAATTATTCTATTTTTTCAACTAATTTCAAAAAAGTGCCAAATTCCTGTTGGCATTCTGGTGTGTGTCCTCACCAAAATAACCATGAACTTGAATGTCCTTTAGTAGGGTAGATAGCTCTAAAGGTTGCTGGCACTGGAGTACCTAAGCACACCATAAATATTAATGGAGTTATCCTTCCAACTTTTCTATGAGTCTTTATTACCCCCATTTTGCAAACTGAGAATTGAATTTCAAAGTCACTTGCCCAAAGCAATATGGGAATTTTGTACTGGTGCCAGGATGGAGCCCACGTTTCTGGACTCCTCATCCAAAGTGTCTTTTTCTACCATCTCCTGATAGACACAAAAGAAACTTTTGTACCTCAGTATTTTCTGTTGGTCTGCTTCTAAGTTATTGCTTCCTACTTGTGACCATAAAGCATGCCAAAGCGAGCCCTTATTTTCAGGTAAGAGATAGCACCTCTGTACAAGGGGACCAGGATTTAATTTGCAGCCTTGTTCTCTCCTTGGCTGTCAGGAAGCACAGGCCCTGAAGAAAAAAGGAGTGCTCTGTGTTGCACAACCTGTAGTGATTGCTCTGGATGATTAAGAAGTGGTATTAATACATTCCATGGATGAACTATCCAATCTTCCTTAGCCTAAGGGATAGAAACTAAAATCCTGGGCCTAGATGGAGAATTCAGAAGAGTTAAAGAGAATCCCTGGAGAACAAAATAATTTGTTTTCCCTTACTTTGAGTACACTGACCAAATACACAAAAATATACCAAATGTCTTGTAAATAAGAAAAATAACCAAATCTCACCCAAAGAACCTTTCATACCTGATGCTTTCAGATTTTTGGGTTCACATTTCTGAAGTTTTGCTCCAAATTCAATGCACTCAGAGATGCACATCAAAGCATACCCAGAACTTTTGTCCTTAGTTCAAGATGAAATAGTCTGATTTTCCTACTGTATCATAACTATGGCTAGATTTGCTGAAAATTTACTCCAGAATTCAGGCAAGAGCCTTAACTTACCCAGAACAAGGTTGAGATTTGGCATTCTAGGCACAGTCAGAAACATGAGCTAGAAGAACTTACAGATCTCCAAGGTGACATCTCAGTGCTCACATTGCTGAGGGGCTGTTAAGCATCTAATGCACAAAATAGTAAAATATTTATGTCAATATTTTAAAACACAATGATAAATTATGTATTGAAGACCCCTTAAGTTGAATATGCACATCTTAATCATAAACTGGTGGTTTAGCAAATATTGCAGTGATTGATATTGAGATTTAAAAGCAACGTTCCATAGTTCTCACTTTGGGAACTCGTGATGCAAATCAGATGCATTTGGGAGCAGAACCAGCCTAAAATGTCTGCAGTGATGTCTAACCTTCATCTTGTAGATACTTATCCCCACTGTTCTCATCACATTTTTTAAAAATCTTCATGGTCTTGTGACTTCCAAGTCCATGACTTCTCCTTTCTCATTTGCATTTGAACTGTCTTCTAAATTGATGTTATTAAGTGCTTCTAGCCTAACGAAATAGAACTTTCTTTTCGCCCATGGCTATGAAGCTGTTAAGAGGTAAGAAATTCTTTAGCATTTCATGGTTTTTTCCACCAGTACATCCAGGTATTCAGACACAAATATCTTGATACCACTTGGCTGATGTTCAGAGAAAATTTTCTGCTCTGGGTTTCAGTGTGGCCCTTTACAGTGATGGAAACCATCTGTTAAGCTAGGGTGCAGAATGAATAATCTTCAGAATTTGAGGATACTTTTGTCCTTGAACACTATTTGGTTTCAGGTCCTCAGTCTGGTAGTTTCAAATCACCCTTAGGAAAAAATAATCCCACTTAGAATTAAACTTGATACACACTTTGAACTCCTATAGAAACTGGGAATGTTTCTCCACACCAACATTAGACAGAGTCTGTAGGGCACCATCTCCTCCATAATGCTTAGGTCATGTGGGGATATTTCTTTGTATACTTATTAATTAAGGTGTCACGAATTAATTAGGCACAATGCCACTAAAAAAGTTATGATAAGCAGTGCATCTTATATGCTAATAGTATGGGTGTCTCTTACATAAGTGAATCATCCCTATTTCCCAAATCAGCAATTTCACTGTGCCCTGTGGGTGAATGTCTTTCATAGAAATTACTCCCAGAACTTCTTTAAAGAACATCTGAGACAGCACTGTAACACCACTAATTTATCTTTCCACACCTATGTTGGGGCCCATTTGGCCAAGAGTTCTTTTACTCGTGTCTCCACCCCAGGTGTGCGGTCCTACTCCTACCTTTCAATTGTCTTTGGGATCATGGCCCTGTCACAGCTCCCTCCCTCTATGTAGACTGAAACCTCTGCTCCTGATGGAGGCTTTGTACCTAGGCCCAAAGGGCAGTGCTCTGCTCTCAGAGCAACCTCACTGTTTTCTGAAAGGCTGCCCAGGAACAGGCACAACTTGAAATGAACTGGAGTACACATTCTTTTCAAAGCTGAGTTTTCTGAGGAGATGAAATTGCAAGCTATGATGATTAAAAAAAAAAAAAAAACCACCAATTCAACTTGTAAGTTATATGCTAAAGAGAACCACATCCAAGTGAAAGAAAATGCTGAAAATGTGATAAGGTTAAATAAAAAAGGTCAAACTGTCGAGTCAAGCCAGATATTTCAAGGAGTAAAAATGGCACCTGTGACTGTGACACCTTGGCAGGACAAAGCATCCTCTGGTTCCAGGATATAGGTACCATCTGGGTGGCAAGTGCTCAGCACCTCTGAAAATTAAGGCAGTTATTGATGAGACAGATGAGGTTGCCTCGGTCCTGAAAGTTTTGCCTTGTTTGGGATTTTGTTTGTTTGTTTTCTTGCCCTTTTTATTCCCTGAGGATTTAATGAAATGATAGTAAGTTAAAAGATACCTTGCCTCATCTGCTGTCCTGTGATTCTATACTGTCTCCAGGTCCAGATGAGTTGACTTACTTCTCTCTCAGGGAGAGGCAAGTTCCTTTGTGTTACCTGATGTTATGTATTATCAGCACTTCCTTTCATTGCAAGGCACCTGTGGACATCTACAGTATGAGCACATGTGACCTGAGGCATTTTGGCAAGCCTATATGGAAAAAAGTAGGCATCTCTCTATTATGAAGTACCATAGCAGTTTAAAAAATCTGTGTATCACTCTGGGGATCTGCCTTTGGTACCTAAGCAAGTAAGTAACTTTTCAGGTCCCATCCAAAATGTTTTGCCTGAGACTGCACAGGAGAACTGCCAAAATGAACTCTAAGCAGCTCAAATCACAGATAAAACCTCTGCCACTAACTCATCCTTTCCTCATTTATAGCTAATTTAATCTCCCCTATCTGGACTCTGCTCAGCTGGGATTGACAGCAGTGTAAATCACTGCAGTAATGCCACTCCAGAAGCTGCACACAGTACATTTTTACTTTGCCTAGTAATACATCAAAGAAGAGACACAGAAGAGACAGAAGACATTATTAGGATTGACCTAACCTGCTTTGCTTAAAAAGCATCTACAGCAAAGCAAGATGGGCTCAAATGTTGAAGAAAGAGCCACATATATTGCAGTCCTCTAAAGCCAGAATCAGAG
This sequence comes from Ploceus nigricollis, assembly GCA_013399945.1. NCBI lineage: Eukaryota > Metazoa > Chordata > Aves > Passeriformes > Ploceidae > Ploceus > Ploceus nigricollis. The sequence continues at coordinate 208,713 of VXBC01002422.1, read as the reverse complement.
AGGTCTGCAGGCATCTCTATTGATTTAAATGAGTTTTGTATCAGATCCCTATACTGGTTAAGAGATTCTGGGCAGGGTGAGCTGTCAAGGAAAGGATGTAGTTAAAATTACATTTTGACCAAAAAAAGGGAAAACAAGATTTCCAAAGTACAGAGTGTTTTGCTGTTACTGGGATGCTTTCTGAGCCCACTGTTCCTGCTGTGCTTTAATTCTTTTGTTGCTACAACCACAAACACCTTCCGGGCCAGGAAATCCAATGTCTCTGGAAATAATTATCTTTACACACAATAGACACAGAAAGCATTGTCACCACCTGAGAAGCTCATGTGGCTAAAAGGTTTGCATGTAGATGTTCCTGGGCCAACAGTGGAGGGTGAAGTAGGCTAAAAAAAAAAAGCTAAATGAGTGAATGAGGTAGATGTTTTTATAAACAAGATATTTTCTTATTTAGGAAGTTTTCATTAAATTTTAATTCTAGTATTCTAACTAAGTTAAAAATCAGCTGGATCCAGCCAAGTTCACACATGGCAGCAAGGCAGGGCAAGAGCAGAATCCAGGAATCCTGCCTACTCTGTTTGAGAGTGATTAGTCAGACCCTCAGTTCTTCCATAACATTTTCCACACCCTAGCTCTCAAAACACCATTTCAACAAAAGCCATGGAACACTGTTATAGGAGAAGAAAGTAGCTAAGTCATGTCAGTGTCATCAGTGTCAGAGTAGAATATAATCCTAAATCATCATGTCCTTAATTGCTTCTGACTGTGCCATTTCATACAAGCAAAAAAAGCAAATAAACAAAAAAGATATATTTAAGTTTTAAGATCAGAAAATTAAGGAAAACACAAACATGCTAACTAGTAAATTACCCAAATACAGTTTTTGCTTCTCAGACTACTGCTAGCCATTACCTTAAAGCTTGAAATAAGACATCTGTCTGATGGCAAATTGGCATTCAATGGGAGCAAGTATTTTTCATCTCTGTTCAGATTGTTCTTTAACAGCATGTACATTCCTCAGATTTGAATGGCCTTTTGGTCTTTTGCTCTCCTGGTCTCATTCATCTTCTGAAGCATCAACTGTGTCCTCAATGGATGATTGCAAGGGCATAAAGCCTGTCTCCATATACCCTTCTGCTAAGAACATGTAGGAGACAAACCTACAACCAGACATACAAGGGTGCAAGTGATCCACACAGAGGTTCAAACTTAGAGTCCTCTTTAGAAATGGAGACCTCTCAAGGGAGATGGCTGAGATTTGGCCAAAGAAAAGCATTGTTGATATAAAGGTAGCAGAACTTAAATATTAGTAAAAAACAGCTGGTTAAAACAGAAGTTTGAAAGTGAGGACTCTGCTCTCTTACAGAGCTGAATTCTTAAGTTGCACATGTGAGGAGACAGTTTGGTGGATGCCCTCCTTGGCTTTGGGATCTTTAAGCTCTTAGACTGCCACCAGCCTTGCAGCTTTGGGAGACCACAATCTCCTGCAACATCTGAGGGTTTTGGTGTCAGCACTACTAAAGCAGAGCAGAAGTCTTTAAAAGTGAACTTTGTTCAGAGATCTTGATGGCAGCCTGACAGAGGAGACCATTCTCTAGGGCTAATAGGAAACTGGGAGCATAGAAACCCTGAAAGCATGATTGAAGTTCAGCTTATATATGCTTTTCTTTTTCTACCAAATTATTTATATTCTTTAAAATATTAAGAATGTTGTTTTGTTTTTTTTAACTTCATAGTCCATAAGGAATATATGAATTTTATTTTTGTTTGGAAATAGAAAAGGTTTTCCTTCTCGGCTCTAATTCATGCCCAGGGCTATGTTAATCACAGAATCATGCAATCATAGAATAGTTTGGGTTGAAAGGGGCTTTTTTTTTTTAGAGATCATCAAGTCCCAAACCTCCTGTCATGTCCAGGGACACCTTCCAATAGACCAAGTTGCTCAAAACCCCATCCAGCCTGGCCTGAACAAGTTCAGGAATGGAGCATCCACAATCAGCCTGGGCAACCTGTTCCAGCATCTCATCACCCTCACAGTGAAGAATTTCTTCTTTATATCTGCTCTAAATCTACCCTCTTCCACTTTAAAGTCATCCCCCTTTTGTTCTATTACTACCTGTCCTTGTAAAACAATTTCCTCTCCAAGCTTTCTTGTAGCCCCCTTTAGGTACTGGAAGGCTGGTCTAAGGGCTCCCCAGAGCCTTCCCTTCCCCAGGCTGAAAAGCCCCAACTCTTTCAGCCTGACTTCATAGGAAAGGTGTTCCAGGCCTCTGATCTTCTTCCTGACCCTCCTCTGCACTTGCTCAGGCAGGTCCAGCAGGTCCCATGTTCTTATGCTGGGGACCCCAGAGCTGGCACAGCACTCCCAGTGGGGTCTCAGCACAGCACAGAAGTGAGAATCATGTGCCTTGACCTGCTGCCCACACTGGTTTTGCTGCAGCCCAGGGCACAGTGTTGGCGTTCTGGGCTGCCCGAGCACATTGCCAGGTCATGTTGGACTTCTTGTCAGACAAGACCCTCAAGCCCTTCTCCTCAGGGCTACTCTCAGTCTATTTTTCACCCAGCCCATATTTGTGATTGGGATTGTATTGTAAAAAATGCAGGTGAACCCGGTGGGAAGAAATGATGATGCCTGACTCTAGTTCAGAAGGCTGAATGATTTCTTTATTATATCTATATTA
>VXBC01002422.1:24225-206013 GCA_013399945.1 Ploceus nigricollis | reverse complement strand
TAACTACTAACTCTAATGTCACTCATGACTCTCTCCCTGAGATAGTCCAGACACAGGTGGATGTGATTGGCCATCAGTCACCCCAGGTAAACAATCTCTAAACACATTCCACATGAGAAAAGAAGGAACAGAAATAGAAGTTGTTTTCTCTTTCTTCTCTCTCTGCTCTTCTATGAAAATTTCCTGAGAGAGAGAAGATGTGGATGCCACAGGATTGCCTTGAACCAGGGGCAGGACCTTGCACTTGGCCTTGCTGAACTTCATGAACTTCACAGGTCCCACCTCTCAAGCCTATCCAAGGCCCTCTGGATGGTGCCCCTTCCCTCTGGCCTCTTGACTGCACCACACAGCTGGGTGACATCAACAGACTTGCTGAGGGTGCACTTGCTCCCAGTCCATGTCACCAACAAAGATTTTAAACAGCACTGGTCCCAATACTGACCCCAAGGAATGTCACCTGTCTCCTCTTGGACATCAAGGCATTGGCTTAGAATTTGAGTGCGACCACGCAGCCAAATCCTTATCTACTGAGTGATCCATCCATGTCCTTCCAGTTTAGAGACAAGAATGTTTTGTGAGACAGTATCAAAAGCTTTGCACAAGTCCAGGTATGTTATGCTAAGGAGTTATTAATTTAGTGGATTGACTCTGTAACATCTTTCTTTTTTTTTTTCCCTGATAAACTCAGCAAACATGAGGTCACTGCAAGGGCTTGGAAACTGCAGCATGACAGTGGAGTGGCAAAGTGCCTGAAGTACAGAGGGACTTTTAGAAAATCAGGCCAAGATAGTCAGCTTCAGTGCTAGTACCAGCTTTCATCTTTGAACAATACTCATTACTGAAATCTATTACTAGCTCAAAAAAAGCCTGAGACAAAAATCCCTGAAAGCAGATAGGATGGAGGGATCTCTGCTTACTTACCCTGTTTGTACTCTCTTTTCTAGCTTATACTCTTCCTTTTTTCTCCTATCCAACCTCAGAGAAAGGAGGTTGGGCTGTAGAGCCCTTTGGGCTGACCCTGTACAGCCCCTCTGATGTCCTTTTATTTATGTTAGGTTTCAGAGGAAGTGATTTTCTCTTATTCCCACTCATTGTCAACAAACAGCAAACCCCTCCAAAGCCATTTTCGGCAGAGTCAACCTTAGCACTTGCATTCAAGGATTAGTCACAGGCTGCTGGAGTGAAAACAAAGCAAATGTAAACAGGTCATGCTTTTGCCAGAAGTATGCAAGAGCCTGTGTGGGAAAGAATATAAGAGCTTGTGTGATCATACATTCTTTTATTAAAATAAAACCTTTCACAACAATTCCTAACATGATTTTTTTCCCCCCCAAGTATCACCATTCATTAAACAAAGCTTGCCTGTGCAATTATCAAATATGTAAGACGTGTGATATCTAGTAGATCCCTCCATGGGTGTATTTCAAATTGCTGTTGTTTAATTATTAACTGACTCCATCATGTTTTCCTTCAATACAGGTTCTTTATTTCAGAAATACATCCCGCAGTATTAAATGGAAAGATAAGCTCACTCAAGAGTCTGAGGAGTAATAGGAAAGTTTATGCAGGTTTTCTCACTTTCTGTTTTTTAGTTTTCCCAAATTATTGCCAATGCCAAGACAGAGAAAGGAAAGAAAATTCACTATGGAAAGTTACACTGGGCTTTGTGGCTGAAGGTAGCTCTTCACCTATCTCCTTTTCATCCCTGGCTTAGTGAGATTGCAAGTATGAAACTAAAAGTGCCGTGGCATGAAGGTTTAAAGAAAACACTACCCTGGAACTGACTGTTACCATAGATAGGGGCAAAGTTCTTTCTAATTTACAGGGTGTTTTTTGGGCAGTTGTTGTACATCAGGTGACCACTTCGTAAAATGCACAAGTCTGATAAATGGGAATGTCAAGGAACTGTTTCACTAGGTATCAAAAGGGTTTGTCCTGTCATTGCTAAATCAGGCTGTTTTGGCTCAGATTAGTATGAAGAAACAAAGAGACATGGGCACTGCTCATAAAACCATCCCTGTGATGAGGGATCCTGTTTTGGCATTGCCACAGCAGGGTAGCCCACTGCAGTGCAGAAGGGACATGTTCACTCTGCTCAGTTTACCTGAGTCAAAGGCTTCTTCTTTCTCAGAAGAGGTGCTGACTGAGAAGTTCACCACTTTTTCTGAAGTGGTGCTCTTTTGTGGTTAAAAAGTCACAAGAAGAGCTGCTGGAACCTACCAGTGCTCTTTTGCAGGCAAGAGTCCTTATGACAGGCTGTGATAGTCTCTTGAATGTAAGTGTAAATGTATATAACTGTAAATGAATACTTAAATATTGCAATAAAACTGAAAGCCCTTCAGTGGGAGTGGAAGATAAAGCATTAGCCCAAAATACCTATGGTCCTCCACTGTTCATCCACAAAATGAGGTATCAGGTTTAAAATCTCTGCCTTATTTGAGGTTGAAATATCTAAACCCCTTCAAAATACCTTAAGTTAGGGCTTTGAAGGAAAAAAAGTAGGCATACTTTGTGTGAGCCTTTTATTAGATTCCTACACAGAATAATTCTTCCAGAAAAAGCAAAATATTTCTACAGTCCCTGGTTGTTTTACCAAACATTTGGAAAAACCCCCAGGTTTAGGTAAACCTAGAATTTTGGCATATTCCTGGTGTGAAGTTTCTTGCAAGAGGACTATACCACAAAAAACTATGAGGAGTAAAATTTTCCCTTTCTTTGTATCTTCTGTCCCAGCAATCTAACATGCCCAGGGATTCCCATGTAGTCCAGACAGCTGCTGAAGCAGAAAACTTGCAGATCAAGCACCTGGACTCTGGAGTTGAGAGATACCTCAAGATGAACAAGGAATGGCCCTATGCCATCTTGAGGAAACTTTCTAAGTGAGGGAGACTTTCAGCCCAAAGAAAGAAAACTTGTGCTTAATTCTGCACTTACCTATCTTAGCACATGAGTTTTCTAGATGTGGAAGAAAGGCAGCTGAGAATTTTCAGTTCTACAGACCAATACCTCCTCATCAGTGAGACAGAATGTTTTTTCTTTAGTCTTGAAAATATTTTGTCCAGACTATCTCCCTCTTTTCTCAAAAAATTCAAATAATTTCTCACATGCTGGAAGCTGTACTGTTCCCCCATTCCTTTTGCCTTATCAAGTTTCTAACTGCTAATTAAATATATATAAATTCTAAAAGTACATTTAACCATTGGCTTACCCTCAGAACAAAACAGCCTCCCTCTAAAGCAAGTTACATGAAATCTCTTGACTCAACAAGTTAACTAACTTTCTTCTGCCTAACCTAACATTTTAGTGTTTGGCAATGATCCAGGGCTTCTGATTAAGGGAAAAGATGCTGAGGGGACAGATTTTTGAAGGTGCTGAGCACCCACAGAACATGCTGATTTAAGCTGAAGTTGCATAGTCTGGGCCCCTGGATCATACTGCCCCATGATAATTCACTTTATCTTGGTGTATTACAATATCACTTTCACTTGTTTTTGTTTTATTTTCTTAAACAATTTAATTCCACAGAACAGTGATGTTTATCTCCTTGGGAGCTGAGCTGCAGAACAGAATTTTCATTTGAAAAATCAAGTATTTCTACACCTGCTTCTCCAAACAGAGCCATACAGGGTTTTGAGTTTGTGCCTGTGCTTTCCATTGCTGCTTTGATTTATTCCAGCTAAAAGGAAAAATGGAAACTGGGAGCTTTTATTTCAACTACTGGACTGGTCCTCCAAATGGGTGATTCAGACCTTGCCATTCATTCCTTGTGCATTTCTCACATAGGAGCAATGTATCTATAAAATGGAGATTATATGGTTTCCTTTGTTCCTTCACCCTTTTCCTTAACCAGTTGGGCATAAAGGGCTGCAGGAATCCTCAGCTGAGGTCTCTAGGATCTAATGCTGTAAGATTATAGCTTTTTTTTCAAAATCATGTTTAAGGAGTTTAATGTTCAAAATGTTGTGTGTAACATCTGTGGGGACTTGTTACAGAAATGCCAACCTAAAGGCCCTGACAGTGCAAAAGTGCTACAGGACACTCAGTCTCATACTTCTCAAGCAGACCACCTGCACCAGGAGAAAAAAGAGCATGTGCAGAAGAAGGGCTAGACAGAAAGACTCTGATTCCTAATGGCCAAAGAGACAAATTGTCTCTGAACAACTTGCTGCTCACTGCTGGCTAAATCATCGCCCCTTGTTTTTCCTGACTAAACACCCTTGTTTAGTCAGGAGTAAAACAGTAAAAGGCTTTATCATAATCCACTCTTCTCTTCTATGTTTTATAGAAAGTCCATGACAGAACTTAGTTTTCACATTACAAATGGGATGGAAAAAAAAAATCAATGAAGAAGCTCAAAAGTCAAAAGATAATACCTTAGAACTCATTGGGAGTGCCTCACTGAAAGCCACAGGGGCGGAAGGAAACACTGAATGTTCATGTCTTCCTGTGCTTCAAAGCCTTTTTCTTTCCATTTGGCTTTAAAGAATGTAATTTTGGCTGGCTTCATGGCAATTACATCAGGAGAAACCGTGTGCCCTTCACAATGATTCTGTGCTGAGACCACCTGAAAGCTACAGGGGAGCAAAGGGAGAGGAAATAAAGCTTTAACTCAGAAGAAAATCAAAACAGCAATTTTTATGATGCTCATTTTTTTCCTTTTATTATTGATGGCAGGGTAGGGAGGGGAAAAAGTAGTTGGAGTAACTGATTTTTGGAGGAAAAAACAAACGAGCAGAGGAGCTGTGAGTCTGTCAGATGCTCATCCTCAGGTTGCCTGTGCCCCTTCTAGTCAAAGCATTTGCAGCTGAAGTTGCTGCATTCAAGTTTCATTGCTGCAACCAAAGAAAACCTACTTTGCTGCAAACTACCAAGTGTGGGAAGATGGATGCACTTCCTCATGGTCTGGGACTCTGCTCCAGGGGTGACTTTCTTGGAGGCAAGGGTAAAAAGAACATGTGTCAAGTTGCTACCTGAGATCACTGAGAAACATTTGAAGTGTTTCTTCAAATCTTCTAATTCTAAGTGTTTCTTCTAATCTTCTNCATGTGTCAAGTTGCTACCTGAGAACACTGAGAAACATTTGAAGTGCTTAGATTGACAGAGAGGAAAAGGTTAAAATTGGACATTGCCACTTTTTTAATGTGTTTTTTTTTTTGTGTGTGTGTGTGTGTAATATCATCTTTCAGAAGTTCCTTGAGGTCAGGATGCTCTGCATCCAACCTTGCAAGAGAGACAGAGTAAAGGGGAGATCAGGCCACATCCCGTCTCTCCCTACCTGAATATGAGATTACAGGGGTGGCTCTAAGTCTCACACCAACATTTCATCTCCCTTCATGGCATTTTTTAAGACTGTAGGAAGAATTTAGGTGGCTAACACTTAATTCTGTGTCACCACAGAGGTCTGGATGGGGGCTTGTCATTCATCTCTCTTCAGAAAGATCCTCCTGAGCACGCGTAAGGGTTCCAAGTGGGAGTTTGGGAACTCTCGGGTTAGACAGACAGATCCCTACAGGGCTAAGCAGTCCCATTGCAGTTCACAACTTGACAGGTTTCATGTAGCCAATTTGGGCTGGGCTTAAACTGACTCAGTGTCATAAGGGACTGGGGGCAGTTAGAAGATATTGTATTCCTCAGTGCACAGAGTGTGTTTGGGACAACCAGTGCATGCACAGACTCCCAGACATCCATGAATGTCATTGCATAAACAAAATACTGGCTAACTCACACCAGTTTACACTTTCATTTGCATATGACTTTGTGCTGAGTTTCTAGGATTGTTCAAACTTCACACTCAAAGTGAAACCTGGAGGTGAACCAGCCTGGTTCATAACTAACTGAAGAGAAAGTTCATGGAGCATCCTGGGAAGGAGAACTGACAGGTTTCACACATTCCTGTCTCTAGCACAAAAAAAAGAAACACAATGAAAAGCTTATAAAAGGGAAATTATCAGATTACAGGGCAAAAAAGTGTTCTTCAAACTCTAGTTCATGAACCTTTTGATGAACATGCTCAAAGGTATGTCTGAAGAGCAAGCACAAATTGGTACATTTTCATTACTTCTGTCATCATCCTGCCAAATTTCCAGACAGCTTGGAAGAGCCCTCCACTTTTGTCTGGCCCAAGGATTCTCACCCTGAGGATTACAAGCAGTTGGCAGATGACTCTCATCTGCCTGCCCTGCTCTCAGGATTCATCTCCACGGATAAATCCTGTAGTAACAGGTGGGATCCATTTTGATTAGGTCATTCACCAGAGAAATCACATGCTTAGACCCTGAAGGTCTGTCTTAGAAATAGAAGGCTCAGTGCAGCCAGCAACAGGATACAGGCAGTACCAAACTGACTGAAGGCAGTAGTGGGGTAAAGGCATCTTTACCTATTCCTTTCCACCCTGGTTCCCTGTAGGAATGTGACCCTTCTCCAACCCTCCACTTCTTATAGAGTAACTCGAGATGTGCCATGCCCAGGTTCTTCCTTGAAGAGTGACTGTCTCTGGGCCAGAAGCACATTAACATGAGCTGGAATGTGTTCCCCAGACCTGTCTGTTTCAGTGGTCTGAGTGTACATGTCCAGCAGAAGAGCAAGGGGGTAGTCAGATGATAAAACCATTTATTTGTCCCCATGTAAATATGCTGCTCTTGGGAGTCAAAGCCTTTAGCCAGCTAAACCTAATTTTCAAGACCACCAGGGTGCCTTTAAGGTTGTCTGCATCTCATAAGTATTTTAACATTTTTATGAATCTCTGTTCCCTGTTTCTGATAGGAGATAATAACATTCCTCTCATTTACTGGGATGCTGAGGGAATAAATATTTATGAAAAAAATTTAATGGTGAGATTCCATATGATGCAGCGTCCTTGTAAGTACCATAAATAGATTGCTAATATATTGTGCAAAACAAAGGAGGTTTTAGCTTCTACTGCCTCCAGCCTAGCACAAGGAAACAAAGTTTGTTTAGCTCTCATTGTTCTACAGCATCTTGTGAAATTGGGCAATTTTTAATGTTGAGTGTATGCATGAGGTTTCTACAAATACCACAGAGCCAAATTTTGTAATGATCTTTCATTCTGTCCTACTTCCAGTCCCAGGCAAAAGCAGGAAGTTTAGAGGAGTGGAAAAGCATACAAATCAAAAGCAACTGAGCATTTGTATGTCTATTCAAAGACTTTTTTAGGCACTAGCATGGAGGATATGTTTGGGACAAGGATTTGATTTCACCCTTGCTGGCTCCCACGCCCCTAATTAGAACTGAGCTCTTTATAGGTAAATAACATTTAAGTGGAACTATTTCTGACCACCGGGGTCCTGCACTCTGCTGTGCAGTGCCCTTTCATTAGGAATTAGCCGACACGATGCTGAATAAACACATTGTACGTTTTGCAAGAGCTCTGATGTGGTCTCTGTTAATTACTCTCTTTAACCTATTACAATCATGTGCTGCTTAGCCACGCACACCACAGGACTGCTTGGGAATGGGAAGATTATGGGGTATGCACAGACAAATTCTTAAAGGGACAGACAGCATAAAGACAGGCCACAATGTCTGTTTGAACTGGTGTCAGATACAATAATGAGTGGGTAGGAATAAAAATAAATACATAGCACTTCAGGAACACTTCACATTCTCTAGGTGCTATTGCATCAAGCAATAAGACCAAGACTTTCTCTCTCACCAACAGCTTCTTGGCTCGGCTGAAGAGACTAGCCTGGCTTGCTTGTTTGAGGGTTTTTCTGCAATGCCCTTGGCAGTGGTTTGTACTTGGAACCTCACCCTCTCCCCCTCACCCTCAAATTACACTTCTATTCATGACTGCCTATTCAAAGGGTGCTTAGATGCATGCTTAATGCTTTGTTGCTAAGCTTTCCTCACAGGTGCCTAAGGGCTTTTATCCTTGGAACAATAAACTGAAAGTCCACCATTCCCCTCTTCCTCAGGTGCCTGTGCTGGAACTCCTGGCAGATTTGCAGGGAGGCAGACAGAAGTCACCACTGGAGGGGATCCTCACTGATCCAAGGATAATTGTGTGTCGGTAATCGGTGCTTTACTATCATTAGCAGCCACTTTAATACAGTCCTCGCTTAGCCCCAAGTTAGGCTTATGACTATGGAATTTGCTCTGTCTTATCAGCTTCACTGGAGCATGTGAATGATCTCAACTTCTGACTATTTAGGCACAAGCTCAGATGGGAAAAGTAGGCAGAAACCTGTGGTTTTTTTGACATTAGTTATATTAGTCCAGTAAAACAACTCCTTTGTTTAGTCCTGGAGCTGTCTGTCTTCACTGGGTGTCTCCAGCAACACAATTATGCAGTAATTAACGCAACACTGATTCCCTTCATCTGAACAGGACCCAGCTTTAGATGTCCCTGGTTTAAAAACTCAGTAGCCTTTCTGAATCTCAATTCCCATATTGAAAAAGGAAGAGGAGTTACTATTAAAACAATTAATTATTAATATAATATTAATATGTGCAAAGCCCTAAGGCTTCCAGATGAAAGGTGCTGGATAATTGTAAGGTGTTCTCCATACAGCCATGGGCTGTTAGCAACCAACTCAAATCAAAAAAAGATTATCAAATGTACACACTTAAAGAGATTGGGCTGATCAAGTAAAGAATTGCCATGGGATATTGGTCTCCCACCGACACAGAAATTCTGAAGCATTAATCTGCAAAATGCATCACAAAGGATCTGAGGCTTTTCTCTTCAAAGTGGGAGGTATTACCTTGTCACAATGTCTGAGGGCTGTGGCTCTGTTATGCCAAATCTCTTGCTGAAATTGTAAAGTTTCATGCAATGAATGTCTGCAATACAGTGTTGCTATTGTAGAACTCCTTCCCATCAGCCAGCCAGAAACTCTGTGGAAATGCTGACACTTTCAAATTCTTTTTCTTTTTCTTTAATATTCCAGTCTTTGTACAGTCCTTTATCTGTTGGGGCTAAGTTGTTATGAATCAGTCAAGGCTATAAAGAGATGTACATAGGGTCCCCTTTGTTGAAAGTAAGTTCCAAATGGCCTTCCATTCCTGTTTTCAAGAGGTAGCCCAGATTCAACCCTATCTAGATTGTAGGTCCTCTATAGTCAGTGGAGACAGACAGGCATTTCCAAAGGGCAAGATAGCTCACACCTATGATGACTTGCCCTCTGTAGGTACCTAAATTCCCTGAACCGTCTTCTCATGTACCCCGGGATCACCAAGACCCAAATCAAGTCAGTCTTGGAGCTTAAAGGAAGCATTTCAGTTATGTGATCATGATGGGGTGGGATAAATTTAGCACCCACTCCCAACATGTCATGTGTACAGAAAGATTGCAGCAAAGAAAACTTGCCAGAGATTCCACCAGGGTTTCCTTGTCAGCAAGAGCAATGTCAGGACCTGTTATGACACTGTCTTGCAGCTGACACAAGCCTGTCGTGACATAATGACACAATCAGTACTTGGTATAAGCCTGCTCTCCAGACTTTCCACCACTTTCTTTCTGCAGTGGATTAACTTCGGCTAAGGGTCTCCCTGCCCTGGCATGGGCCCTTGCCCAGGCTGCAGCTCTTCAGGAACAGCTGCTCCCATTGGACTCTCCACAGCCTCAGATCCTGCAGGGAATATCCCCTGGGCTGTAAGGGTGGGTCTCTGCTCCAGTTTGCAGCCCCTCCTGTCCTCCTCCTCCTCCAACCCTGCTCAGGGTCTCTGTGTTGCTGCTGGTCCCTCCTCACTTCCCTTCCTCTCTCCCACTGCCACCTTTGGCCCTTTCTGGAACTTGTTTTCCCCCAGTGCTCCCAGCCTGGCCGAGGGGCTCAGCGGTGCCATGCGGGGGGGCTGCTGGAGCTGGCTGGACCCAGCTGTGTCCAGCTTAGGGCATCCCCAGCCTCTCCCCACAGAGGGCCCTGCAGCCCCACTGCAGCCCCTCAGCATGGACCCAACACGCTCTGCATTGCTGGCACACAAGTGAACTTTAGTGATCATCCTCATCCAGAGCTCTGGAGTAGCCTTAGAAATGGAGAACCTGTTAACAGTGGTGCTTTAGCTTGGGACCAGCTATGCCTCAACATCTCCAGAAAGTTTTGCCATATCTCTCAGAAAAACTTTCCACGTTCTTTAATTCAAGAGTGGCAAATTTCTACCTCATGCCGGGTCACTCTAAGCATAGGTCCTGGTGTGGTCAGACTTGGCTAGGTAATGTGACTCGGGATGGAAAGCCCTTCAGGGATCACTCTAATGCAATTTAGCTCCTCTTGCTCCTTCAAGAGGAGAGTGAGAGGAGACTTTATTGTGGTCCATATCTTCCTCAGAAGGGGAAAAAGAGGGGCAGGTGCTGATCTCCTCTCTGGTAACAAATGACAGGACCCAAGGGATTGGCCTGAAGTTGTGTCAGAAGACACAACTTGGATATTAGGAAAAGGTTCTTCACCAACAGGGTCATTGGGAGATGGAGCAGGCTTCCTAGGGAAGTGGTCATAGCACCAAGTATGACAGAGCTCAAGAAGCATTTGGAAAATGCTCTCAGGCACATGATGTGCTTCTTGGGATCGCCTTATGCAGTACCATGAGTTGAACTTGATGATCCTTTGGGGTCCCTTCCAATTCAGGATATTCTATGGGTCACCCTGCAAGTCAGGACGCTCCCATAAATAGCCACCTCATCTAAGCTGCTGCACATACCTTTGCATGGCACCTTTCAGTCATTTCGCCTTAGTTTCTGTACAATCTCTGCTCTTATTACAGATAAGAGAAATAACTCTCAGATCCCTGGCAGGAAGTATGGTTTTGGAAAGAGATTAGAATGGTCTGGTTGGGAGTCATATTCTATGGCAAATGGCTTGCACCACCCTTATAAGTAGGGTTGGAAGGCTGCATTTCTGCATTTCAGGCTGGTGGAGTTAATTGATTGCCCACAGCTCTAGCCTAGAAAGCCAGACAGCTGGAACCATCAAGGACTCTTCTGCCTAAAGTAATTGAGTAAATGAATTGAGCAATCAGACACAAAGGAGTGGGTGTGCAACAAGTGCCTATCACTTGAAACGCAAGGAGCGAGTAATTGATTGTGCAGTTATTGTACCACACAAAGTACTTACACATTCCTTGCTCTTGTTTGCAACGTGGAAAAAAATAACTGTAAGACACAGATAACAACTCGTCTTCCCCTGTGTGGTAACAACATCAGTAGTCATTATCCTAAACTCTTCCTTCAAAATATGCTAGGCACTTTAAAAAAAAAAAAAAGGAATCCCTTGCCTGACTGACTGACTGGATTCTGCCTCAGTTGAATAACACCCAGCTTCTAATACTGGCTGGATGGACAATGGGTCAAGAGCAGCCCTGAGGGGAAGGAATTGGGGGTGTTGGTTGACAAGAAGTTCAAGGTGATCTGGCAATGTGTACTTGCAACCCAGAAAGCCAACAATATCCTGGGCTGAATCAAAAGAACTGTGGCCAGCAGGTCGAGGAAGGTCTCATGAGAACTCACCTGAAGTACTGGATCCATCTCTGAGTCCCCAACATAAGAAGAATATTGGACCTGCTGGAGCAAGTCAAGAGGAGGGTCACAAAGATGGTCAGAGGGCTGGAGCACCTCTCCTATAGAGACAGGAGAGTGCTGAGAATGCTGGGGCTTTTCAGTCTGCAGAAGAGAATGCACCAGAGAGCAGCTTTTGAGTACCTAAACGGGTCTTACAAGAGGTCTGGAGAGGGACTTGTTATAGAAGGGCACGTGGTGATAGAACAGGAGGTAATGGCTTTAAACTTAGAGAGGGTAGGGTTAGATACAAGGAAGAAATTCTTCACTCTTGGGGTTGAGAGACACTGGCACAAATTCCCCAGAGAAACAGTGGATACCCCATCTCCAGAAGTGTTCAAGGCCAGGCTGGATGGGGCTTTGAGCAATCTGATCTAGTGAAAACTGTCCCAGCCCATGGTTAGGGGCTTGGAATGAGATGCTTTGGGGCTCCTTCCAATCCAAACTATTCTATAATTCATCACTTGGATTTTATGTAGCAAAGTCAGATAAAAAAGAGAGAACAGAGGTAAAAACAAGAGAAGCAGAAGGAGTACTTGGTTATTCTCTGTGTGCTACCTGGTTATTTTTATAGGCTATATCTTAAATATATTGATACTGGCAGGTGAGGAAGCACAGCAAAGCAAAAAGAAGGTGACAATTATGGTTGTGGCAATTTGGCCATTGGGATTTGATGACTGGCATTATTGACAAAGGAGATTGCAAGGGTCCCTGTGGAAAGAGACAGTGGAATTCACTGAATAAATAAGACATGCTGAGAAAAAGTTATGAGGCCATATATCTTGGTTTACACACAAGAGCATCCAACTCAGCTCTCCTTAGAAGCTTTCCACCAGCTTTATCGAAGCTAGATGGAGACAAGGATATCTGTGCAGAGGTCAAGTTCTTTCTCATATATCATTTTTGTTTAAAAGTGGTTTCTTTCTGGAAAAACAGTACCTTAGGTTTCCAATAAACAGAATTTTTTTAATACACAGAAACAGTACTTCAGTTTCTACTTTGAGAGAATAAAAGAGATAAGTAGGCACTGAAAATATGTCAATTTGCATATAAAGCAATCCTTTTTAAGGACAGCAGACCCTTATTCAGATGCCATACAACTGGATTCTCTTACCCTTGCATTACTTCAGAAGAAAATAATTAAGAAGGATTGAACAAACATGCAAACAGCTCTGACAGATCATCTTTCTGTCACTGAAATGTTTAGATTTTGGTTTCTCCTATACAAATGCCATTTCACCAAGCCAATCTTCAACCCTCAAAACTTAAAACATGAATAGAAATATTGGACAAAGTGTAAGAAGACTATTGTTATTTCCTAAGTGTTGGACTCCAAGACCCAGACAATGATACTTAGTCACAATCAGTAGATCAATTTATGATAAAGGTTGGGATTGAACCCTGCTCGGGGGAAGTCCATTTCAGTCACACTGTTTTCTTCTACCCACCTGTATCATGAGTGCTTCTATGTAGTGACACACAGACATTGAAAATAGCAAGGGGAAATGACCTGGCTATTATGGCAGAGAATTTAGGTGCCAGTTGGCATGTATATGAAAAAGAACAGGACAGTAATTTTGTGTAGGACAGAATGAATTTCTGTTCTGTGGGTCTTGTCTAGACAGGTGGGATGGGAGGGATTTGATGGAAGCAATTTGATTTTAGATAGGAAGCATCCAAGTCCTTATGTGAAGTTTGAGAACTTCGGCTCAAAGATTTCAGGAGCCTGGGGCTTAGGTTCGGTTATGGATTTCCTTCATTTGCATTTTCTTAAACTCTTTGATACTGGGCCAAGCTTAAACAAGAACTCAAACATCCTTTGCCTTGCTAAGATTTCTTATGTATGTATGTGTTTTTCTTATGTATGTTCACATATAGCTGTGGGACTTGTAACCTCAAAGATGTAAATGCCTGCGGGATGGGGAGGTCTCTGCCACAGCTGATGATCCAACATGGTTTGTCATCCACCACTGGGAGACAGTCTGGGATGAGACTGGAGCTGTTCTTGTTTTCCATAGTGCAAGAAGAAACTGCCCTGACCTCAAGTAAACAGAGAGGAAAATCACCTATTCCTTAAGACAAGGAGAGAAACTGAGTTTTCAAGCCAAATTTTGGAGTAAAAATGTGTTCACTTTACCAGAAATCAGAAATAAATCATTGCAATGTCCTGTCTCCCAGAATTACACACATGCTGATAACTCAGGGTGTCCTCTGGCCAGTTCAGCCTGCACAGTTGGAACCTTTGTTTTCAGTTTTCAGTCAAAAGTGGAGTAAATATTTGCAAGAGAATATTTTCCTAACAAGGACACTTTCAAAAGTACATTTTCTGGAAAAGAGCTCTGCCATCATCCTCTTTTATTGTACAGTCCTGCAAGCCCAGGGCAGGCAGGGACAGAGAAATAAATCAAGTGCTGTGAACCTGCATGTTCAGCCTTTAGAGAAAATCATGTAGGAGTGGTTCAAACAGGAGAGTGCCGATAAGATGACCTGACTTCACAGAATTTTGAAGAGCAGTTCTTTGAACTTTGAAAGCCTCATTTGTAAAAGATAAGGTTTACGGTCCTAAAAGGGGCAGGAAAGAGTTGACAAACTGTTGTCACCTGGGGAAGCCTTCCTGATAATTTTCCTTTCCGGTTCCAAGAACAGAGCGTTTTAGAAACACAAGTGGACAATAACCTTTTGGCTGAGTCTATTTGACTTTGATTCCAGTCAAATTGACATTTTAGGCTTTACTTAAGTAACTTTGATGTACTTTAAAGATTAGGTCTTGATAGTACAAGAACCTGTGCTGTTGTCTTTGTTCAGATGCTATTAAAAAAGGGAAAAACATCTAAGAACTTTTGTCACCAGCTTTGTTATTTGCTGGATAAAGCATTACTACTGTTTTGTCAGTATTCATATTTTACTTGCAGCCCCCGTATTGGGACCCTCTGTGATAGATAGTGTTTATTAATGAAAAACAGTCCAGCCTGGATTCAGCTGACCTAACTTGAGACATTTACCTGAGAAATCTAATGTAGGGCCAAAATCACTTGATGCTTCTCCTATAAACAATGGAACACTATGTAGGATGCTTCAGACATTTGTCAGCCACTTGCCCTCTGGAGGTGATTCTCTGCCTTGGCTATACATAAATAGTGCAGATACTGAATTGCTGAAAGATAGGTAAGATAAATCTGAGCTTTCCTTCTCATAGAAGGGAGTAGAGTAAAATAACAAAAGAGAAAAATTGTAGAAGATAGAATTTTTTTAACCCACTGTCGATACAAAGAATGTGAGCAACACAGCTTAGGTGATCTGCCCAAGGCCAGACAGCAGGAGACAGGCCTAGGTGTTGATCATGATATTTGAAAGCAGAATTTTACCTATGAAATAAAGCTTACACCTCTGGCAGTGGCCTTGGGATTTTCCCTAATATAAACAATAGAACTGGAAAATGCCTTAAAAAAAAGTATTCATTCAATTTATTTATTTCCATTTTCAGAAAAATACTGAAATTATTAAATCTTAATACTTTTCACTTTTTCCATGAAAGCTCTCAGGAATATTTTCTTATGTCCATAGGATACCACGATTATCACATAAAAGCTAATGCTGAAGTTTGTTTCTCCTCTACTGCATGCAATAATTTTGGCCATATAAACAAAGCACCAAGACTCCAAAAACCAGTCATGTCTCTGGAATGGAGCTGGGCTTGTGTGGTACATACCTGCCCTAAAACATGACAAAAACCAAAAAATCTTCAAAATTTCCATAGTTATTGATTTCCCTTAAAAATCAGTTAATTTTCATTTACTGAAGCTTTGAAGTGGAAAACTGTGTTGCAAATAACAGAAAGAAATGTTCCATTTGGACACTGAAAATTTGGGATGTATCAACATTTTTTCTTTAACTGTTGTAGATTCCTTAGAACAACCTAATATCACAAGTTTTACTTCTGATTTTTTTTTTCCTTTTCTGGGGTATAAATATGCACAAATAAAAGAATGATTAGAGCAGATCAGAGTAAAGATCTGAATGATTCAGTACACAGTCCCATGACAAGGTCTATTTTTCACTTAAAAATGACAATTAGATTGAACAAGAGAACTGAACAGCCAGAGACACAGTTGGCACAAGTAGCCTGTGCACAGCAAATGGATTGAAATATTCATGCATAATATATGCAACAGACAGTTCCACAGTTGTAAACAAATGCACAACAAATAGAGATAAAATTAAACTAATGTAATTAAGTATTTGCTATAAATACTTTGGTTGGTTCTTATGGATAAAATTTCTGCTCAATGAAGAGAAAGAAAATTTCTGAATTATAGAAAACAGAATCCAATTCAGCATTTGACAGAGTTTGAAATTGTATCATAATAAGAAGGAGAATTNNNNAAAGGATTTTGCCAGGGTACCCCATCTATGTTTGATGTCCACTTAAAAAAAACATATTTAAAAAAATTATGGAGGGTAAAGAGAAGAGCCAGCAAAATCATGTGAAAATTACATAAAACATATTGCTGTGAGGCACTGAAAGAGCTGCGCTTGCTTAGCTGCTTCCTCAAACAGAACACAAGCAGCGAAAGGCCTGACAGTGGAAAGCTTAACCAACAGGAGACACTCTTAAGAGAAAAGGCAGGTTGTTTATTTCTTGATTTTTATATTCAATGTGTGCATTAGTGAAACACAAATTAATCAACAGTGCAGAGTTGTGTGAGAAAGCCATGCCAGATTTTCAGATATTTGTAAGGAAGACAGTATTTGTTTGCGTAATAAAAATAAAGTCTAAATAGTCTTCTCCTTGATCAAGAAATTTGGGGATTCAGCAGTCAGGGTGTCTAGGAGCCTGACAGAAAGAATTTTATGTGGACAAGCCCATTGTTTCTGCCTGGGAGAAGGCTTGTTATAGACTTTTGCTCCGGAGAGTTCACTGTCCTGCTGTACTGGAGTTTCTTCTACTCCTAAACAGGCTTTAGCCATAGGTGAGTTTGCAGTAAACAAGCAGCTGATCACAGGGAACTTTGTTCTATGTTGACATCAAAAATACTCTTTGTGCCAGTGACCTAGAGAGCAAAGAACCCTCAAAGTGGCAAAACTGCCAGATCACTCCAGCACAGTCCATTAGAAAAGGCCATGTGCACACAGAGCGTTCACCAGCTCCAATGGTCTGTTTGTCCTTGCAAGGCCAAACATATGTATTGCCCAAATAAACACAGTCCTTTAAAAACAAAAACAGTCAAGTCAGGCTACTCAGTACTCCATTAAACTACTCAGGAAAAGCATCCAGTTCCCTAGAAGCTGTGATGCTTCTTACCCATCCCACCATTGCGCCTCTCTGATAGGACTTGCCTTTGCCTTCCCCATGTCACATAAGATGCCCTCAGGAAAAGGCTGACAGGGATCTTAGCATGGTTATTCCACACACACAGTTGGAAAGGACAGTAATTAAAGTCATTTGTTCATTGGAAGGAGGAGAGAAGAGAAAGGAGATAAAAGAGATGAGAGAAGGGATGGCTCTTTGGGTCACAGTTTAGTTTAGGTCAGTGAATTAGGGAAGGGAAATGAGAATTCACTTTCCAGACCCCGTTCACATTCAGGTATTTAGTACAAAAGAAGTACAAAGAAGAACATGAGCAACTAAAGCCACTCTAAGGTCCCATTAGATGAGGCTTAACCATGTGCTGAGAATGATCATCCGATTGTGACCATCAAGAAAGACCTGCAGGAAACACTTTGTGAGTTTTCTGGGGATCAGGCAAAGAAATCTCTGACTTATGAGGTTCTTAGGATGCCCTTCTTCCAATCTCTATTCAAATAGCTCCTTGGGTTTTCACAGCAAAACCTCAGATTAGGTACCTGGAGGCAGTAGACACTTCCAGGTTTGATTTGAAACAGTGAAGCTGTCCTGAGTATCTGAATTTTAGATTTGGGTATTAAAAGTAGGAGGTAGGAGGCAACTGCTCTTTGCAGAGCTCCAACATTTTCTATGGTAATGCCTCATTAAAGTATTGCATTAAAGAGTTTCAGCCTTTCACTCTTATCATCTTATTGAATTGTCCTTCCATTTCATCACTTCATGGCTAATTTCCTAATCCCTTTCATTGTCTATTTTGCTCAGCTACGATTGTTCACAATGCTTCACCTCCAATACAAAACCACCTGGATATATTTATTCTTCCTCTTTGCTTTCAGTATCATTTTATTGTCCCCTCTCTTACTCTTTTCTGTAAAATCTCCTTCTATGTTGACCTTCTAGATGACAAAAGCAATTTAAAAAGCAACTACAGCTGGAGCTAATATGTTCAAATTGTTTTGCTTGCAGTGGGAGTACACCAATAACATTCTCTTCCTACACATGTTCATCTACACGAGTAAGAAGTTATTCCTCAGCTGTGACATATCTGAAATCACAATGAAGTCACCTTGCACAAGACAAGTGGAGCTGAACAGAAGGTTTTCCATTTTTTGTGAAACCTCAAAGTTCTGACACTTGTGGCTATACAAAATAAAGATTAAAAATTTTTAAATTGTCAATATATGTTGCAAAACAAAAGTTACATTTAAAATTTCATGCTGAAACGTCATACTCCCTTTTGGATGTGTCCAACCACCTCTGGTTGCACAATTATAACACAGAACAATTTTGTCTTCTGGCTGGGTTTCACCTCTGTTTGCTTGTCAGAGCAGCAGAACTCCATGTTGCTCAGCAAAAAGTCAGGCAGGCAGAAGAAAAGACCCCAGCATATCATGCAATACTTAAATTTTCCTGCCTCTCTCTTTCTTTCTTCCATCTTCTGGACATGCTCATCTGTTACCTCCAGATGCTATCATGTAGAGGAGAAATAGCTATCTTATTCTTCTCTCCAGTAGGCAAGGAAAAGAGCAGAACTGGTTTCTTCTGAAAAGAAATGTAACTTCTCTCACCTGAAGTGAGCCATCCATAATGAGGATGTCTGCATCTGAGTGAGTTCCCAAAGATCCTTTTATAAACATTGGGGAAAAACTGGCAATTACAGAGTGTGAGGTTCTTCTTTTTTAGACATTTACCTGAATCACCCACCCAAATACAAAATAATATTTGTGTTTCCCTGGTGGTTGTGAAGGGGATTAATAACGGTAGATGGACTCTGTATTGGAAACATTTACAATGAGACAACATGGAATTGCTCAGTACAACAAGGCTTTCCTTCTTGAACAAGAAAATATTAAATCATAAATAGCAAAAATGAAATTCTGAATCCGTGTCAGATTCCAAACCTGTATAGTTGCCTTTTACTGCTAGGACTGTAGGTTTCAGTTATGTTTTTTCTGAGTTACAGATTCACAAAATTGGAGACAAGTTTTAGATCCCCTGACTGTATGCAATAGCTATTGACCATTTTCATTGGTTTGACCACTCTGAAGGGACTAAAGTTGACTGCAGAAGCCAAATCTTCTCAGGGCTTGCTGAGAATTCAGTAATAGATTTAGAATAAAATAAAAAGTACACTACAGGTGAAGATGAACTTCTCAGGGTGATTTGGATAAATCAAATACCTGGAGCTCTCGGTCTCCTTAGTGATTTGCAAATGAAATCACTCTGATTATGGCTCTGAAAATACATCCAACTTCAATTTTACATTTTGATAAATGGCACATTAAAATTATTCTAAAATAATTTCATTGCCCTCAAGTTTTATTTAAGACAAGTTAAAAATTAAGGGGCGTAATATTGGTTGGCACAGCCTGAAGGATTACTGTTTCTATCTAGGGAAAAAACATATTGAAATCTAGAACGAGATATCTATGAAACATGCTAAATACTCAGTGAGTTGTTACTGCCATGATCTTCTCGAAAAATCTGTTGGGGACCTTCCTTGCCACTTCAAAAAGAAGCGAAGCACAGGGGATAACTATTAACCTGATCATTCTCATAGTGAGAATTTTGGCTAACCTCAGTCAGTTGCTTCCAAGATGATGAATATATTGTCTATTTTCATCTTTAAGTCAACCTGAACTCCCACTTTTTCATTATGAGGCCTGCAAGTCTCTCTTGAGGAACAAACCGAACGAGAATCAAGTTCAGTTAAGAAGCCTCAGGCTCAATGTTGCAAAATTTCCTCTCCAAAATCCAGAATTGTTTAGAGCTCAATGGGCAGTGGTCATTAACACCATATCTAAAGGAAATAATTATGTACATGTATTGCAGTTCCTTACCAGTAGCATACCTGCACTGCAGGCTTCAGGCTTTGCAGCCAACAGGAACAATTAAAGCCAGCACTGCATCACTAAGAGGGACCACAGATTACCAGAGACCTGAGCTTTAGTCCAGACTGATCTGCCATCCTGACTGAGTCACCTCATCCCTCTTATCTTCACTTTTTCATGTCTTCAGACTGTGAACACTAAGGCAGAAAAGGGCTACAGAACCTGCTGAAGAATCCACCCACATTTTGGGTTGCTGATTAACATGTACTTTTCTTGGGAATGGGCCAGAAGCAGCCTATAAGATGAAACAATTTTTCTGGTAGTAGCAGTCTTCCCTCTGGCCATTCCAAGATGCTGTAGCTTCTACCTGGTATGCCAGGGACACCTCTGGACATGGGAGGGCTACAGGGCTCTGGGGCATGGCTACAAAAGCCACTAAACTTCTGATTTATAACATGTGCAAGGCTAATATATATATATATATATATGTATATATGTATGTATGTATGTATGTATATATATAGGTATATATACATATATATATTTAAATATATATATAAATATATATCTGAAGTATAATATAAGGTTCTATGCAGTTATTTGTTTATGTTAACAAAAACGTGTAAACATAATTAAATCACTTTTAACCTCTTATGTTTAACATTCTGACATTGAATGAACTGAGGAACTGTTTTGGTGGTACTGAAGTAAAATGAAAAAGTAGAAATTACTCTTTTTACTTGTGTAGCATTTTGCTTTTATCAAAGTCAACAGATTCCCATGATTTTTTATTTTTTGAAGAGTTGAGAACATTTTGTTCAATTCTGGCCTTGAAACCTTCTTTTCTTCTCAGGCAATTTTTTCCTAGAAGCATGATGTCCCTTTTGCCTGGTTTCTCTGTGCAGATAAGCCCCTAGACAAATATTAGCTAATTATTTTTGCCTAAGTCCAGTTCCATCACAAGCATTGGAAGGGCAAAGAACACTTTTTCCTCCAGCACAATGGATCTGGCAGAACATCATTATCCTGGATAGAAATATCAAGTGAACTTGTAGCATTACAAAGCAAATTCACCATCAACACACCCTGTTAAGCTGACAAGAGAAATTCTGTGCTGCTGCACTGCTCTGATGGTATTAGTCTGTTTAATCTTTTTTGATAGTTGCCTGTGAACATAAACAGAAAAGGAGAGAGGTCAGCTTGGATCTACAGGAAGAAAGAGAGCTCAAATGCAATCTGTGGCTGTTGAAATGGGTTGTTCTTTGGTTACTTGAAACAAACATTTAAACCTCTGGATAAAGAGATTTCTACTGTGTGATAAACACAGGCAGCAGCTTCACCAGAGGTGTATTTTTCTTTCCCCTTATTTAATACTCAGTAAAAATGTTGTACACACACATGTGTATGTGAACATGCTCAATTTTGTGCATTTTGAAAGCATGTTGGTATGTGGTTAACAGGTCACTCAAACTTCTGAGGGAGTTGTTTCTTAACTCTCTTTTTTATTTTTCCTGTCCTTCCCTTTTTGATCATGGCTACAGGAGCAGATGGTGACAAATGATACATAAAAGGACAAAGTTGGAGAATTTTTGTTTATTGTCCAGAACAAGTTAACATTCTTTCTAAGCTCAGCTGACTTAATCTAAACTAAAAATGCTCTGCTTAAAAATGTTTCCCCAGAAAAATTAGGCAGGATGGTTTTAAAATAGGGCTAAGTTATTCCAAGTGATGATCTGTGGCTGGTCTCCTGCCCATGACCTGGGGTAGTGCCCTGGTGCTTCCCAGCACAGACTGGCTCAGCACATCACTTCTGGCTGCTTCTATAACCAACACAATGTGTCCACAAAGTGCAAACACTGGGCAGCTCTGAGATGAGCAGATGCAGTTTGGGAAGTCATGAAAATGATGTGAGGGACCCTCACAAGGAAGAAAGGCACAACACTGGTTTTTGTGAGAAAATGATCGAGCCTTAGAGAAATCCAGTGCATGAACCATAAACTATTGTTAAGTATTATGGAAGAACTGGCATCTCCTTTACTGGGAAGGTTTCTTGTTAGGTCTGGTAATGGAACTATTCTCTCATCATTACAGAGGCTTATAATTCCCTAACGCTGTTCCTAACCCTGGAAAAGATCAATTACTGTGCCTTTCACACAGTCTTATTTCATTAATAAATACAGATGCTGCAAACTTGGCTCTAGTAATGGCACACAGATTAACTAAAGTACTGCCACACCTCCTGCAGCTTTAGGACCCAGTGGGAATTGCATTTTGGACCTGATCTCAGCAGACTGTTCAGCCTTCTGTATCACAAGAAGCACTAGAGACAGCCAGATATAACAGGCTAAATGGAGAGTGCAAAAAAGTCATTTTGCTATGTGCAATGCCTTTCCTCATCAGAGCATAAAAAATAAACTTTGGAAAACAATTTACTGGCTAAATTAAAAGTCTTTATGCCTCCCTGGTAGGTAACCCTTAAAGGATGCGATCCATTCTCCTTATCCAGTGCAGACTGGGAAAATGAGGCAAATCTGTCACTTACTCAGTAGAGATTTTTTTATCCATTTTTTTATCCGCTCCATGCATGGAGTCTGACTTGAAAGACAAAACAGTAGCATGAAGAATCACAAAGAACTTTGACACCCTTTAGAAAGGAATTCCTTGAGAAAACAGTGCTAGAATTTATGAATTAAGAATTGTGGGGACTGTATGGCTGTAAAACCTAAAGCACTGGGGATTCTATTTAGCCACATGTGTTAACATTCTCCTTGGAAAAAGAAGAGAAAAATAATTTCAGGGCAGAGAGAAGTGTTGTTATTATTATGTATAACATAGGAGTATCTGTGAATTCAAGACCAATGTCTACTTAAATCTAATAAACCTGTATGACATACACTGATAGAGAGTCAGTTTGATTTTGTTGAGTTTGAAAGAAATGTACAGTCCTTACAATGTACAATGGTCTAGTAGATCCTAATGGCAGAAGAAGACAGAGACCCTGCCTGTGGTTCATGGCTTTCTCAGCTGGGAATCTAAGATTAAGAACTGCTAAACCTCTGACCAGACAGGACAGAGACGAATTGCAACTAAAACAAGCTCAAAAGTTGTTTGTCTGATGGGCTTAGGCTTTAAAATCTCAACTGGGAGCACACCTGGCAAGGACTTGTGAGAAATGTCAACTTTGTTTGCCCTCTGTGGGTGCAGTTATGCAGGCACTGTAGTGTGGATTTGAGTCTAATCTCAGATTTTAACTCTTCTCCTGATCTGTTTGGATACATAAGCACACACTCCATGTGGATATAAGCCAAGGTCAAGAGTGCAGTAGAGCAAAAGTCAAGAGGAGAAACCTGGCAGGGCTAAGCATAGAAGGCAAAGTGGACCAGGATACCTTGTCCTTGGTTCTTCTCAAGGGCCATAGTGAAGTCTGGGCTGTAGGGTCAGAAGCAGTTGCTGGGGAGACTGGCCAACAGTAATTTCACCTATCTAGTGGACACACTGTGTTCTCTTACACTGCAAAATAAGTGTGGTCTTGTTGATACAAGTCCTAAGTGCAACATGTAGTGTGGGTTTACCAAGGGCAAATCAAGCCTGGCTGACTTGACTGCCTCCAGGGATGAAATGTTTTGTTTTGATAATGAGCACATATTGGATAAAGTATACTTGATTTCACTAAGACTTCTGACTCATCTCCACAATCCTCTCATCTGGAAGCTGAGGATTTATAGTCCACCAGATGTCATGAAAGCTGCCTGGACTGTTGATCTCAAAGGCTACCAATCAATGTCTTGATTGGTAACCATCAAGCAGCTGTTGGCCAGTACAAACCGTATCAATCATCTGAATAATAAAATAGAATAAATCCTCAGCAATTTTGAAGATGCTGGGAAGCTAGGAGTGGTTGACACACTGAAAAGCAGAGCCTCACACAAGCTGGTCCTTGATAAACCTGAAGACAGGGAAAACAAAAAATGTTGTGAATATCAATGAAGTGTGATGTTCTGCACTTGGCTGGGCCAGCCCCAGGCATCCAAACACTGGCTGCTGGGGAGAAACCCCGTGAAAAGGACAAGTAGACACCAGGCTGAATAGGAGCCAACAGAAAGCTCTCTCTGTAAATAAGACAAACCACATCCTGAGCAGCAATAGGAGGAGTGTGTCCAGCAGATCAAATTGCAATCCACCTCTGCACACCTGGAATACTGTGTCCCACTGTGGATGCTCCCACTCCCAAGTTAAGAGAGATATGCAGACCCAGCAGAAAGATACCAGAATGGTCCAGAAGATAGATGATATAACATGCAAGAAGATTTTTTATCTGATGAAGGGGAGACAGTGAAGTGAATAATGAACAATGGTCGCAAGATGTGCCTGGGGAGGTTCAGTTTGGACATTAGGAAAAGCTTTACTAGGAGGATGACAGTGGAGGGGAGGTGCCCAGAGATGCTGCAAAATCACCATCCATGGGAATTTTCACAACTTGCCTAAACAAAGCCACAGCTGACAGCAGGTGTTGGCAGTAGTCCTGTATAAGAGGAGGCTGATCTCTAGGTCCAATCAGTTTCTCTGTATTTCTGTAAAACCTATCATAATTTCTCACTCATTTCATTCTGGAATAATTGCTAATAAAGAAAACCCACTGATTAGTGAGTTTATTTTGCTATTTAAAGAAAATAAAATTACCATATTTGTCTAGCTTTCTATTGTCTAATGGTTGTTTAAGCCATTTATTTTGCTGTTCTGCATACTTCCAGTTCAACTGATAAGTGTATCTGCTATATTTAGCAAAAGCTGTGGCTGTATTACAGCCTCATCCACTTGACATGGTTATGTTTCACATGAGGCAGCCCATCTTGGTCCTGATGACTCATTGTCATTGAAGATATTTCTGTTCAAATTACTTAAGCCATTTCACATGGTTACTTTATGAGCTTTCATGTCTTCTCATAAACCATCATGTACAGCTTTTGTTTTCATATGTATTAAAAGTCACACACAGAGTCCCCCTTTGAAAAGAAATCTCATTAGCAGGGAGGAAAACAGGCCACGGAAATATAAAACAGAAGAAATAGAAAGGCAAAGAAACAAAGCCACACATATGGCAGTCTGCTGCTATTTCATGGTGTGTGAGCTCTCTCTCCACAAGGCCTTGTAACCCCTGATGATGCTGATGGGAAGTAACTGCTGCACTTCTCCCCTGTGCTGGCTTTCCCTCAGCATAGGATGAGGTTTCATGTAGAGGCTGTTACAAGAGCTGGGATTCTCTGGGAGGCAAAGAGTAAAACTCATTATAAAATGTGAGGCATTGACTTGAGTGCTGAAGCACTTATTAATGACCTGATTCAGACCTAAAGAATCTCTCCAACAAAGGAGGCTCTTCTGCCAATGAAGCACAATTGAGACTCATAGCTTGTATACACAGGGAAAATTACCAGCATAATTATGCCAGTATAATTATACTAGTTTAGCTATGCCAGTAAAATTCTCCTTCTGTGGACACTGCTGTCCCTGTAAAAAAATACTTCTTTTCTATGGAGCTCATCTCAACATAATTTAAATCAGGGCATTTATCTTGAGATAAGAAGAGAATGGGAAGTTTGACTGGCAGGATATACTGGGACAGCTATACCAGTATAGTTAGCCATTTCCATACAGGCAGCTTTCAGTTGTTCACAGGAGTGTGAGATTGTGTCTTCTTGATGAAAGCCCTGAGTTTAAGTGTTTTCACATTGCTTCATCTACTGAAGTCAGAATAAATAATTATAAAAGAGAATCAGCTCAGTAATAGGATCTGATAAGCATATATCTCTGCTCAGCAAATTGCTGTGCTTGCCTCATTAGGATTAACCACCCTGCAGACAAAGAAGCCAAGTCGCAGCTTCTAAGGATGTAGTGCCAGATGGAAGTTCCTATTCAAAAAATATCTCAGGAGATGTCTTGGCATCTGTTACTGAAGAATGTTATGGGTAAAACCTTAAGAACCAGCCCAAAAAAAGGGCAAACAGATGCTGGTGAAGCTTTTGTGAGGGTCTCACAAAGAAATTTTAGAAGTAAATGTTTTTTAGCTGAGCTGTTGCATCTCAAAAACATGCATTATACAGACCCATACGCTGATGAAGATCCTTTTACCTGGATCTTCATGAGAAAAGCCTTCAAATTATTGCCAGTAAAGCTTTGGCTCAACTCTTCCCTGTGGTTAGTCACAGAGACTCACAGCTCTTTAAAGTCAATCATGTTAAGAATTTTATTAGGAACTGGGGATCACTCCTGCAATGCATGAAAGAAATAAGAAGGAAGGGCACTTACCACTTGGCTTTCCCTTGCTGCTTTTGCAAAAACCACACCAACACAAGACTGAAGGTCTCAGAACCTCCACCATTCCATGTTTTGATCACTACCCCAACTGGAATAATTTTGGGCAGAGACTTGTGAGAAATGTCAAATTTATTTGCCATTTGTGTGCACCTGTGCAGGCACCATAGTGTAGATTTGAGGCTAACCTCAAGTCCTCTCTTCCCTGGATAGCACACACTCAGGTCTGGACTTCAGCCAAGGTGTGGAGTACAGTAGAGCAGGAGCCAAGAGGAAGATCCTGGCAGGACTGAGCAGAGCAGGTAGCAGGGCATTAGGAGAGACATTTCCTCAGGACTTCTCAAGGGCCCCAGTGAGGACTCTGAGGCTGGGATGCAGCAGGGATAAGATCCATCAAAGCAGCAGGGAAAAGAGCAGCCCATGGGATAGAGCATACTTGAAGTCACTCTTAGATTAATCCTTTGTGTAAGAGAAAGCCTGTGAGAAATGAAAGAATGAAATCCAAGGCAATGAAAGTGCTACCAAAAAGTATCTCCAGCTTTTGCAAAGTGATATGCTTGGTCTACACATTAGAGGTTTGATGGACCTTGCTCAAAGTCTTGGCCGACTAAGAAGGACACAGATTAAACTGGTCTGAATTTAATAAAATACCACACTTTGTTCAGCATTAGCCATGCCAGGCCTGACCCACAGCAGTGACCATCTGTTTCCCAGAAGATGCCCATGGATGTCAACTCTCAGGACATGCTAAATTCATCATAAGATGAGGCATCCCTACTTCCTTATGTAATTCATGATCCAGGTGTGTTCAGGATTGCTCAGCCACTAGATGTCCCTGCATACTACAGGGCAAAGCAGAGAGGACGAGCTCCAGGCCACATCCAAAGAAGAATCTGGAGAGTAAGCAGCGTGGAAGCCTCCCTATTTGCGTGCCAGTTCTCTGCCTAGGTGGAGGTAGCAACGCAATGATTTTCACTTGCTGACAGGCTGTGTAGTTGTGAGCATACCTCAAGGAACATGCTCCTTGCATGTCCGGGCTTGAATATTCACAGAAAAACGGGAAGAGAAATCCTTTTCTCTTAAATCTCTGAAGAGGCAAATCTGACTCCAGTTTCTCCAAAAGAAGCTTTTCTAAGCTAATCAGTTTCACCGTCCTACCAGACTGACCAAGAGCAGAAGGAAATTTGACAGCAAAAGCTCTTATCTACTCTTTCTGTTGGATAGGTCATAAAAGGACAGCAAATGTTCCCTCAGACCCTTTCCCTGTGTTATTTCTGCCATGTGTACTCACATGCACTCTTCTAACAATATTCTTGTGTTCAGGACGTGTATTTAGCGCATCAGCACTTTGGAGCATGTAAGGTCAAGGGCCATAAAAATAGGTTGTGCAAATCTGATGGGGTCTGCAACAAATGCCAGGCTCTGATCTGACTGCAGAGGTAGAAATCAATAGATGAGGAACGTGTTTGAGTGGCTGCAGAAATCTTTTATCTTTCGCCTGGCAAACAACCACTTTGGCTTGTGAGTACAGGACCTGTACCATCACACAAATGCTGGGGACACACAAACACACAAACTTAGAGGGGAAAATATTAGAAGTATTCCCTTTTTTCCTGAGAAACACAAACACAGGCACAACTATGGATGTCAGCTTGGAAATGCCCTTTCAAAGAGCTTAAATTTTAGAAGATGAAAGACAGATGTGTCATACTGGGCAACCATGACAAAAAAGCTACATAAATCACACTTTTGACAAGCTTACCCATGAGATCTCTACCTCCTTCCTATTTTACTTTCCTAATCCCAGCTCACTTATAAGCAAGTAAGGCAGCAGCCAATGGGTCTGGTCTGAAAACAATGACGCACTGCATCTGCAAACAAGAGTTCTCTGGTGGTACTAGGACCACCACAATATTTCATAGAAAACCTTACATTTTTATATGAAGAGCTGGTATATAAAGAGCTGGTACATTAAAGGATACTTCCAATAGTATATCTTATTACTCATCACTGACTCAGTTTGATAATGTAAAGTCAGTGAGAGAAGTTGCTAGCATTCCTTTGTGTTATAATCATTAAAGAGCAACCGCCAGTTCCCACACTTTCAACTCCTGCAAAATTATTGCTCTTTGCCCTTTACCACATCTGTGTTTGCATAACCAAGTGGTGTTCAGCTTGTCAACACCTCTTTATGTTTTACCTTCCTCCCTCCAGGGCTTTGTTTATGTGTCATCAGAGCAAATCCACTTCTGAGGAATAGAACCTCCTTTTCCATAGCATACAAAAGGGATCGATAATTGCCATATTAATTCTCAAGCATGAGCTCTGAAGGAATGAAAAAGACCTGTACAATGAAATCCAATTTTAGGAGAAACAGTTTGGCTGATTGCCTCACACCCTGCACTGCGGGGGTTCCTTTTTGGTAATGTTCAATGTCAGGTGAAACCACCCAGTGTGTGGGCAGGCAGGAAGAAGGTACTAGTGCTTGACCTCTGGCCAGGGTCACTGCAAGTCCAACACCACTTCCCTTACCTCTGGTAGCACACGTGTTGCAGTGCCTGTGGGCTCAGGTCACAGGGTGTAGGAATGTGCCACCACTCCTGGCCAGAAAATTTGGGCCACATCTGTCTTTGGTAGAATTTGGGTGCTTAGAGCCATGTTCATCACCTCCTTTGCACCCAAGTCCTTGTATTTTCTTTTCCCACTGACATGTGTCAACAGCTCCCTGCTCTCTGCCTTGCTTACATCTTCTGAATCACTTCACTTCTCACCGAGTAGGTGCAGAGATAACAATGAATTTAGGACATCTATGAACACAGCCTCTAGGTCCAAAATGATGGCCTGTACCAGTATTCAGGACCATGTGATATTGAAGGTGGTGAAAAATGTATTCAGCCTCTTGTGCTCAGAGTTGTGCTCAACCTTTTCTCCTACTAGGAACAGTCAGGTTTGCTTTACTAAGCATCTAAATTGTTGCAGCTCCAAGGCAGACAATGAGGCTCTGACATGCTACCTCAGAGAGGCTGGATTTATTAGATGTGCTCAGGCTGTGCCTAATACTGACAGCATCAAAAACAACATTTGCTATTCTGACTCCTGCATATGTCAGAACGTTAAAGACCAGACTCCAGAGCCTGTCCAGGCATATAGCTTTGCCTGCTGTTTCCCAGAACCTAGCCAGATGTCCAGTCGGTGTCTCTCAGAAATGAATCACACCTATAAGTGTTCAGTAAACTCCCTGTACTGGCAGTGAAGAGCAATAGGCTCCTCTGTTGAGCACCTAAATTGCCCACTGTCCATGTGGGGAATCCTAGGTGCCCAGCTTAGGTGGCATGAGACACCCTGATGGATAGGGCAACTGCTGCCGTTATCATACTTACATTTGATGTCCACGGTAGAGCAGTTTGAACATGGATTTTATCCCTTATTCAAACTGTAGCAGGTTGTTCAAGCACTGAAACTTCTGCATTCAGTTCTTGGTAAGTAAATAAAGGAAAGTTGGGATGGTTTCCTTGAACATCAGATTCTAAAATACCTTTTAGGGAAAACTTCCTTCGACAGCTAAACTACAGCAGCTGTAGTTTGCCTGTTTCAACAACAGGCAGACATTTTCTGGTCTTGATTTCTAAATGCTATTCCAGCTCCTCTCTAAATTTCCTTTTTTGATGTTACATAGGACATTTGCATAAAGCTGAGGAACTCAGCCAAATACTTGTCTTACCACTTCAAAGTTACTGACCTCCAAGAAGCTGGACGGGTGTATATGAGGGAAGAATCTGACGCAATAGGTTCAGTGTAATTATATATCCACTGTCCAATACCACCAGGTAGCTGCAGTTGTGTCTGGCCAAGCCCAAGGTAAGTTTGGACTCAGCACCATGCCAACACTGTCAGACATCTTCTGGATCACAGCTGATTCATGCCCTGCTACTTAGAAACATAGCCAGGACTTGCTTTCATCGGTCTACAACAGACTCCAGTAGATATTTCTTAAAGATGGATCTTAGACAATATTTTAATACAAAAGAAATCATGCTATGTTTCTTACACTTTTGCATCCAAACTGTGGGGAATCCTCTTTACTGTTTGATTTATGATATTACCTACAGTTGTAGTCAAGCTGGGAGGTGAAGTAAATGCAGAAAACATGGGATTTAGGGAATAAAACTGCCCAAAAGTGGCGGTTATATTCTGTAAATTAGGAAAACCCCTTTGTTCAGTAATCAGGAGAATAGGCAAGTGACTGAAGCAATTGTGTTTCTCCACATTCCTTAAGACTGGTCATCTTGATTAATATCTCAAAATTGTCACACAAGCAACATTTTGAGTTTTTGAAACAGGAGAGGCTAGTTGGACTATCTCTCTTTTTAGTAAATGCCCAGATCACTGCACCATAGATAAACTGTGACATGTGGGCCGAGTCTGGAATGCTGAGTACTTCAGGTATTTTGTAGAAGAAAGTGAATTGAATACAAAATTCCTTTAGCTGGGCAACAATAACAGGATTTCACAGGACTGTACCATTTGGGTATACAGCATTCCTTGGGCTCCATTACTCTGTGCCCCCAACAGTCAGCCCTTAATTCTGATCTGTGAGCATACTCAGATTGATCTTAATTAATCTGATTCATACTACATCAATGCTCAATTCATCAGTGCATTTCAATACGCATAATAATACTAACAGTAGATCTGGACTTAAATTTGAAATAGATCTTAGTTTATGATACAGACTGCATACCAGAAGGCCAAATGTGAAAACTAGGACCAAATAAGCCAGCCTTGACAAAAATTAAAATCCACATTTTGAAAACACATGTTCAAGAATGGTAGGTTCAGGGATAGGGTTATTACTGACTCGCATTCTGATACAGAACATACATTCTGATCTGCATTTATTTTAAATTAAATTGAGATAAAATTCCGTGCATGAGAAAATTGATCAAGTCCATAAGGCTATGTGATTTTTTTAGGCTACAATAAACATTGTTGACTCTAAAATCTTCTCATGGACTGTGAGCCTGGAAAGTCAGAATTGTGGCCAATTGCTCACTTTGTCTGAGATTACTTGGATTGGTCTCTGAAGCTTTGGGTCAGAGACATTTTTGGCCAATAGCTCTTCACCACAGCTGCAGATCTGACCACACTGTATATCTGTGCTTGAATGTGTTCAAATTTCATAAGTAAACTTCAGTTAGGACAAATCCATATTCTTTGGTAATTAATAGATGTTAAATTACTGCAACCTGCTTTTTTTTTGCTGTTAGTTTAATGGTTGATTCCAACAAATAGATGAATCTATTCATTAACTGCAAATAAATTATTTCACTTTTCCATAGCTTCTTTGTATTCTACCAGCCTCCCTATATCCTGTCATTTCAGGATGTGGCCTTGATGTGCCATAGCATATATAATTCATAGAGACGCTACCAGATATACTATACAAAAATAAGGATCTGGGAAAAGAAGAGCTCACACTTTGATGATATGTAATTATTTCAGATAGCAAACTGCTGCAGGCAAAGTCTGGTATACTTCCATTAACCATGGGCAGGCATACCCATTCTTGAGGGAAGACAGGCAGTCTGGTGGCTGGAGGAGTGGACTAGCTTTGGTTTTGAGCTCTCTATTGACAGTGACCTCATGCAACCCTTTTGAATTTACTCTGATAACTGCGAGCGAAAGGCAGAGAATTATTAAGCCATCTTTCAGGGACCATTAGCAGGCTTGACTCATTGATTTCAATATTGCCTGTAAGGTTTTGGAATACCACAAAGGAACACATAGCAACAATAGGGAAGTGAGGGAGCAGAAAGTGTAGCATTGCTCCACAAAGAAGGATGAGCTAGGAGCTGACATTAGCACAGGTTGTGCTCTCATCCACAGCTCTTGCTGCTCCTAATGACACACTATCCTGAAGTCTCAAACTTAGGTATGCTCTTTGTCAATCTGAATTTCTACCTGTTGGCAGCTGATGACCATTTGTTGTCATGATGAGATTTGCCCTTTCTTGAAAAGTTTCTTTTTAAGGATTTTGTTGTTCTCAGCTCTGGTTTGTTTTGTGTTTTGCTGTTGCTTTTGTTTTGGGGCAGGGTTTTTGTTTGTGCATTTGTGGTTTTTTAAATTAAGAACAATAGTATCAGTTCCTCCTTATCACTACTCAAAATGCCTCATCTGCTGTGTGGCATTTGCTCATTTTACAGCCACATCACAACCGTTACACCTAATTAGCCCATGATTGACTAGTGCACACTATTTTGTTCTCTGTCCTTTTCAATAGATGCAAACAAAGTTTATAATGGAAATTGTTATGATTATTCACTAAGCACATGACCTTGCACCTCATGTAGTTACACACATCCATTTCTATTAGCTCACTCATCAAAATTCTTCCTTGCCTTCCATATTCTGATTCTCTGCTGTATTGATGATGCCTCTCAGCTTTGTGTCAACAGCTAATTTAATTTACATGTTCTTCCCATTTATGTTAAGGTCACTAATGAAAAATTTGGCAACGTGTGTCAAGAGCAATCCCTGATGTTTTGTATTAGTACCCTCTTCTCACAGGGTCAGTTGATAAATTCATAGAAAATTGAGGTTAGGAGAGATTTCTAGAGGTCCATTAGTCCCTTGTTCAAAGCAGCACTGATAGCAAATCTGGATCAGGTTGCTCAACCCATCAAATCCCTTTTCGAGATGTCAGCAGTTGTTTCATTTCTGTCTAATTTCTTGGGAAAACCTGAATTTTTTTAAGTTCCCTTTTTTTTGGTCATCTTTTCTATATTAAAAACAGTTCCCATTTGGCAGTATATTTAGATGTTTACCAAAATACAACAATCATAGGTCTGCGCTGCTTCATTTCTCTGGGGGTGAAGTATTTTTATTGACTTCCCTTTTGCTACTAATTCTGAATATCTAAAATGGGACTTTGGCCTATCCAATGATATGGAGGTTTCTTTCATATTTCCATTTTCTCTAGAGATTATAAGAATTCAAGAAATGGAAAAGATGGGCCTTTGAGATCTCAAACGACTCTAATTTCTTCCCTCAATCAAATCATGTAACATAAAATTGCAATTTTAATTTCTATATTAATTATTATTCTATCTCCTGCCTACAATGCTACAGTCATATGATCTGTCCTTAAATGAAATTTCCTGTTGCCACACATGAGACCAGGTTTCCCATTCTTGAGATTCTTTGTAAGTCAGCTGGAACCTACTAGGAACTTAACACCCATGTACAACAGTGTTATCAAAATACATCATTTCTCAAACTCCCCTGAAGTTCAATGTTTTGGCAGAATCTCAGGTACCTATTTTGGCAATAGAGGGCTATTTCAGAGAAAATATCCATGCCGAAAAAAAGGGGGAAAAAAGAGCCTTTCTGACCACTATCCAACAGTGAGTGGATAATGAAGTTTCTAGTTTGGACCCTGCTTCCTGCTGACCGCTGAAGCATTTGCCAGTGCATCAGGCCAATTCTTCCACTAGTGTAAACCTCCACAGCAGATAAAGTTTATGCCTATCAGCAGCCAGACAAAGGTGCCACTAAATGAAGGCCAAACTATAATTGCTGTGCACAGCTAGTGAGAGTTCAGACAGCTTGAAAGAACAGCAATGAGACCAGAAGACTTTCATCTTTATGTCACTGATGCAACTAAATGTAAAATAAATCAGTGATGATCAAAGTCTTCTGAAAATGCCTCATAGGAAACTGGTGGTGCAAGCTGCACTGTTTTACTTGAAGATACAAGGCCAAAGTTACAGTGGTAGAACCTGGTCAGATTTAATCCTACTTGGTGACATCAGGAGTAGGGTTTTTTAAGATAAAGATCATAAACTACGTGCAAAGCAGGAATAATAATGTATATTAAATGGAATGAGAACATGGCTTTCTCCTCTTAGATGTGTAGCCCAAATTTTTAAGAAATGTAGTTTGAACTTGACATCAAACGAAGATTTTATGGGTCATCTATGAAACTCCCATTTTCTAGTATTATCCTTATTGATGTTAGAATTCTGCTTTTGGGAGTCCAATGCCAGCCTTTTGGATTTCCATTTTTCTGAGAGCTGTGCCACCCAATCCCTTGGAGCCACCAGGGCCAGCAGAGGTGGTTAATGCCCAAATTCCACTGCAGTACAAATTTAGAAGGAGCTGAGAATTGAGAGAAACAGGAATTTTGACTCTGCCATAGGGCTGGGGCAGAGCCGAAATATTTCCTAGCACAACAGTAGGAGGTAAGCTCGTTCCTACTTGCTAAATCATCTGCTTGCTTAATGCCAAAACCAGGCAGGCAGACAAAGCACTACAAAAATGGTAGAAAGTAATGTGGAAAAAACTGCTACAAATGTGATTAAAAATTACCTGTAACTAGGTGCAATCACAGACATGGAGACAATGGAGCATTTGATCAGACAGTATTCTTGCCTAAATAGCAAGCATCCAGGAAACAGAATTAGGTTACTGTTTTCTGTGTGGCTCGAGGTGTCAATGCACCAACAGGAACAAAATGGGATCCCCGAATCTCTTTAGCCATCAGGCAGGAGTGAAAGATCATTTGAACACTGGGGCTTGGGGTAAGCAAACAGGTACAACGTCAAACTATGTCAAACATTTCTTCAATGGATATTTTGTTCTAAATCAAAGCATACTGCCAACTAATAAGGTAAACACAATATAGTTCAGTTAGGAAGTAGGTTAAAGCAGCTGTTCATTTACTTTCTCAGTGTCAGGAACAGGAACTCGGCAAGTTCCTTGAACTCGGCATTCTCTGTTCTTTCAGCTTTATATACATGCCTTCACAATCTCCTGCTACATTTTTTTTCCCCTACATACTGCAGGCAATAACTATGAAACTCTTTAATTTAACAGTATGTTCTTTGTCCTGCAATTGTTCCTGTTTTGCAACCACATAGATTATATGTACGGGCCTGTAGGAATAGTCAAACAGTTAATAAGGGTAGGGTTTGGCACGCTTCACTATGTACAAATTCTACAATCAAGTCCTGACAGGAAAGCTCTGTATCTTCTGTGGTTCCCAGTCCTGACTAAAATATGCAAAATATCACTACTGGGAATGATACCTATTTCCCAGAAAGCTGCAATACCAGTTTTTTCTTATCAATGCATCATTGAAACATATTTTGTTTACCGTGTACACCATTTATTTTCCCAGGCATATTAGGTTTTCAGAAGTGATCCATGGCTCATTGTGCCTGTCAAAGGTACAGAGGTGCTATTTCAAATTTCATTACACTCTTAATGCAGTACAAATGAAAGAACTAAAGGGAGACCTATACCAGATAACTGTATTAACCCCTGAGGTTAAACGTCCATTCACATAATTCCTTGGATCTTATGGTTTTCTCTTCAGCCCCTTTCCCTGTGGGTAGTGTACATCCTTCAGGCAGGCAGAAAGGCACTGTGCAACAGGCACCATAGCACAGGGGTACCACAGTCAGGATGAGAAGGTGTGCTCTACAGAACAAATGGACAAACTCAATTGCGGGTCCGGCTGATGAGACGAGAAGAGTGAAATCCAGCATGTACCTCTAGAGGTATGTCAAGAGCAGCAGGAATACAAAAAGGGAAGCACAGTAAACAAAAACCACTTTATTTGTATCTAATAAAGTAAACAGTCATCAGTGTGAACACCTACAGAGCCCAGATCTGGAAGGTAAGGAAGTAATATCTTTGCATAATTTCTTTTTAGTCAAGAAAGGTATTTAAAACCCTTAATGTGGGCCTGGGCCTTGAACCTGGAGACTTACTGAAGCAGAATCTGAAGACAAAATTCAAATATGAATTTTCTTCTCTTTAAAAGTTGCCTTTTAGAGGTAGAACCTCAAAAGACTTGGAATTCTTCCTCTGACCTCAGAAGACTTTAAAAAAATAGTTGCTTAAACCACTGGAATGCACAGGAGCAAGTTTTCTCATGAGGTTCATGGTCAGCATAAAACCAGAAGGGAAGAAAAACCAGTCAAACATTTTAGATGTCTATAAGGCAAAGATTTAAGTTTCAAAGAAATGTGAGAAATTGTTTTTTTGGCTGTGTTGTTGCTCATATTTCAGATGGGAACCCAGTTCCAAATTCAGCAAGAGTAGGTCCCATCACATTGTCTGTCAAGGCCCATCCAAACTGCTAACCAGGGTGAGCATGGCCTTTCAAAGGAGAAAAGTGCTCTCCTATGATGCAATGGCCTCTACTCCTGGCCAAGCTTGGAGAAACACCCTCACTAATTTTCTCTACTCACATTTAGTTAGCTTTGGAGCTCGTTATATCTCCTGGCCAGTTTTCCATGTATGTGGGGCATCTGCCCTGAAAATCATAAGCACTAAGAGCACACTTCATTCTGCTTTCAAAAGAAACACTCTAAGGAGAAGCAGTGAGAAAAGAGGAGCAGCCTAGAGAAAACAGAAAAAGAGCCTAACATAGAGGTAAAAATAGGTGGGAACAAGAGAGAGATACCTCACCACAGAGTTCATGAACCATCAGAAATGATGGTGCAATGCTGTTCTGCAGTCCAGCCAAGGAGAAGGATGACAGTTCTCTTCTTTATAGCAGCAGATGGAGAGCCAAGCTCTCCCAGCTTCCTTTAGCTTTAGGGACAGTCCTGCTCACCATGGAAGTCTTCTCCAGGAGCTTACAAGGTCATCACACCCTTGGCAGTTTTTCTGCAGGAGGGATGAAGAGGACAATTCAAAGTGTTCTGTATGTTGTATTCAGCAGGTGCTCTGCCCCTGAAATGCAAGAGGGTGGACATGAGTAACCAGCTCACCTCTCTCCCTGTGATTTGAGTGTGTGTGTCTGATATGGGATTTGCACAGATGCCATGTGCTCCTGAATCTTTGCCACCTGTGGGGAGACCAAGTCTCCACCCCTGTGCTCAGCTCTCTCCCCTTTGGGTTTGGCAAAGGACATGTCTTTTTCTCATAACAAGTCTCCAAGAACTCAGAAAAGCAGTATCTATGTGCAGTGCCATATCTCCCAACTTCTCTAGACCTGCTGCCTAATTAAGCCTGCTTCACTCCTATGCCCCAGGTAGTCTAGGGTCATTAATCCAGAGCTAGCTGCTGTTCTTGCCAAAAATGCATTCCTTTGTGCCAGGGGCCACAGACAGTAGTAGAAAGTTACACCTCCTGGCTAATACAGTGTTTTATTCAGTATGGACTATTGTTCTAGCTCAGTGGTGTTTAAAGAGTTAGCTGTCCTCTCACCAAAATTTGTTTTCCCCTGATAGATCTGTTACATAAATGAGCATATTTACCCATAGCACCACAAGAGACAGATATTTTTACTTTTCTCTTCATTCAAAATCACTAGAGCTAAGCACTTTCCCACTGGTACTTTTCCCACTGTGCACAAGGATTGTAATGATACCCAGAATCAGGCTAAAATCATCCATAATTGTTTTAAAAACAATGTCCCTAGGGTGTTTATATGCATTTACTTCAGTCACTCAAAGGTCCTAGAAATAGGAAGTAGGCAAGCACTGCCCTTAATGTTTTCCATCTAGAAGGAAAATCAAAAGAACTTACCAAATTACAGTAGACCTTATCTGCTTATATTGTTTGGCTGTGTTCCAAGTACTTAGACTTAATATTCCCAACAGTTAGAAATATTGTTATCTGTAAAGTGCCATGGACATTTATGGTGCTATATAAATGCATATTATTAATTAGTAACTACAATATTTAATGCCAACATTTTAAACATTTACATGAGCAGCCTCATGAACAACTGCACTCATCGTTTTCCCTCAGCTCATAGCACAATCAGCAACACCAGTGAACCACAACCAAAGATGTCTCTGGACATGACACAGTCTGGGGGACAGCCTTCCCTGTTCCCACATCCCTGCCTATTCTGTACTCCTTCAACCATCAGGCTTTGAGTCATTGCTGCTCCTATTGCTCAAAAGCTGAGCCCCAGTCACAGGCCACGAGAGCCTGGTTACCAGGTGTGCTTAGCCCCGAGATGTGACTCAGTTCCAGCACCCACAGTTTCTCCCTGAAGCAAGTTGTGATCAATGGCATAGGCAGTGATCAGAAACCTCTTTATGCAAACTATTGTTTATTTAGTACTAAGAACAAAGCGTTCAGAGACAAAGGGATTTCAGAACAAGTAGGCTTAAAAATCTTTCTGTCCCCCAAGGCTACTGTGCAAAGTAGACCTCTCATTTCTTGAAATTTGCTCTTCCTCCAGCTAATACTTCTCACAGCAGTCAGTCTCCTAAGTGTTTACTTTGAGACATATACTTAGACTCTCATCCTTAACATTCAGAGTAAAGCGCTTCCATCTGAAAGTGCATCAGTGGTAATCAACAATCCTTTGTATTAACATGTTCATGCATTAGTGGGATTTGATCCTGCCTGTGGAGTCAATAGTGAAATGCTGAATTCATGAGAATACATTATTGACTGGCTACAAATTTGCAGTGTGAAAAATGTTGCACATAGCTACAGAGCACAAATTCATCTACTAGATTGTGGACTATTTACTTTTTCTACAATTTGCCCTCACTTAAGCTGTGGTGTCCAACTGCCTCTATATCTTCATCTATTTTATAAACTGACTAGCAACAAATTATCCACCAAATTCTCACCCAACACCAAGTTCTAGGTAGGAGATCCTACACTAAGCAGGACAAAGAGGAAGACTATGCTGTCTTCCTTGCAAACTGAGGTTCAAAATTATCTCTCTTAGCCAAGAGATTCCCCTTTGCCTAGAAGGACAGAGCATAGGTTTGTCCTGAGTATTGATTCTCCATTTTTCCAGGCTCTTCATCCTGTTCACACCTCAGCTTTCATTATAACACACATAAAATCCAGCCCCTCACTGCACAGAGCCTTTTCACAAAGAGCCCTTTCAAACTCTGCAGCAGCCCACACGGGAGGCCCCCATGGTAAGGCAGGTTGTCTAGCAAAGCCTCAGAGAAGACTGTTAACTACTATCAAGGAATTTGGCCACAGGATGAATAAATGGGTGGAAGAGGAAGAGGGAAACTTGAAAAGATCAGAGGCATGTAATGAAGAAAGGAAAGAGAGTTCTGAGAGGAGCAGAGGGTTCTGACCCAGGGCTAGGCTCAAAGGTCTTTTCCAACCTAGTTAATTCTGTGATTCTGTGATTCTGTGTGATTTTGTCATAGCCTTTGCCTGCTGACTGTACCAACCCTGCAGCATCTCTGTGCAGCATAGAGGGGCTGTGAAGACCTTTCCCTTCTGTTCCCACCAAGCTTTTTGGCCTTTTTGATCTCCTTGCTTCCTCTCCACCACCTTCTCCTTGACACCATTACTCTTGGACTGTTTTTTTCACCCTGGTGCCTGAGGCCTCAAATTCTCCACATTATTCACAGCCTTTGTATTGGGCCCTCAACAGGCACTACCTGTTTAAGTGGAGAAGAAATTGGAGATGTATAACAAATCACAATGAACTCACAGGATTTTGATTGTGCAAGTAAGAGGAATGTTCAGCCAACAGAGCCTGTAAAGTTGTGATACTGTGGCAAATTGAAGAGAGAGGATATATCTTTTCATCATCCTGGTGTAACCTAGATTTATCCTAGAACAAACTGTCTCCCTAGCATTGTCAGCTCAAGGTAATATTTGTAGAGTCATGAAGTGTCATGCAGATTGCATGATGGAGTTACATAAGATAACTTCAATGGAGTCAGCTTTTTCTGAGGTGTAATACCTATATTTCAGATTAATTTTAGCTAGATGAAAGGTACATTTTTAAGAGCTCCTTCCTCCTGGGATGGTAAATGTTAACACTTAGCAGACTAATCATTAATAAGGTATAATTATATATAATAATGGGGTTATATAAATACTGCAAGTAAAAAGCTGGGGAAAGCCAGGGCAATGGCAAGCAAGAGTCCCAGAGATGCAGGCTGGTGTAGACAAGGACATGGTGATAAGCAAAGGCCAGTGCACAGAGAAGACTTTGGGGCAGAAGGACATTTGTCTAATTTCAAGAGATTCCCTGCAGATATTATTGGTTTTTTTTTTTCTACATAAAGATTTACTTTGTTCCATGCAACAGGATTTGTGAGAAGACAGTAGAAAGAGCAGGCAAAATACTGACAGTAAATCTTGAGGAGAACCATGAGAAAATAAAAAGGAACTTCTTCCAGGAGGAAACAAATAAAAATAGGATGCTCAAAGAGTTGGAAAATGTATTAAGTTCTGGACAACTTGTGTCTGTGAGCTGCACAGTGCAACCACAAGACAGGATGGCTTAAGGAGTGGCTTTGCCAGGATTTCTTAGGGTGTGTTTAGATGGCATCATGTGATTCCAACACATTTCTCAGATACCTGAGCATATTTATTCTGGCCACTGTATGCTAATCACCTACATATTTACTATAGGCCCTCAGCCCAAACTATAGATACAACAATTCCAGCCTACACTTCTCCTGCAAGCAGACAAAGTTTTTTTAAAATAATGTTGACACACATGGTGCCTAAGTCTGACTGAAGTCAGCAAAATGTTCTAGAGACTAGTCAGCAAATATTCTGGAGACAGTATTCAGAAAATAAAAAAATCCCTTTGGGTTAGTATTCAAAATTCAGCCTGAGCTTTGGAAAGAAGGCAAAGAAAACAAGGGGAACAAAGGAATAAAGGAAGCAACAAGGAAAGAATAAAAGAAAGAGAAAAAAAAAGAAAAAAACCCCAGTAGAATGAAAAGGGAAAAACAAATCTTCTGGTGGAGAAAATAACGTGTTCTAGTCCTTTTCTGTCTCCAGGATTACTAATTTCAAAATCAGTTTTAAATTTACAGAAGCTTTGAAAACTCATTACTATTTTTGTCAGCCAGTGGCCTCCAGTTTTGACTATACTGATCTGACAACTGTGTGACATTCCCTTTTGGAAGTCCCCCAGATTCTTGGCTTTCAGGGTCATTATGGCAGTAACTCAGGGCTGCATCCCTTCTAATCCGCAGTGCAGTTTAATCTCTTGTGCAGTTTACCCATGTACCTCAGACATATTGTACCTCAAAAATAAAAGCTGGAGGGTTTGCACCTAGAGGTATCTGGCACAAAATTAGAGGTGGAACAGCACAGGAGGAGAGACTGAGAGGAGCAAGAACAAATTGAGTGAGAGAAGGGGGTCAGAGGTAGGACACCTACCCAGCGTGGGGGCCAGAGGAGGGAGATTATCTGGTACAGAGCCAGGCCTGGGTAAACTTGTTTTGTTACACACCTATTATGTATGTTGCTGCTGACCTAAAGAGGATCTTTTGGTTTGAATGTTTTTATCTATTTATTACAAGTAGGCCAAAATTCTACATGTGGAAATTTCTCCTGTGGCCAATGCTGTAGTAAGTACTCTCAGGTTGATGGTTTGAGGAGAGAAGATGCATCTACAGATAGGTGTAAAGCTCTGTACAGCCTTTTTACCCCTTCTTTACTGGGACAGTCATGTTGGCAGTAGTCTGATTGTCTATACCCTTTAACCTACCCCTCAATTTCTCCCAAGGAAGTGTTATTTCTATTGTGTAGTACACTTTTTTTTTT
Organism: Ploceus nigricollis; assembly: GCA_013399945.1. Lineage (NCBI taxonomy): Eukaryota > Metazoa > Chordata > Aves > Passeriformes > Ploceidae > Ploceus > Ploceus nigricollis. The sequence continues at coordinate 164,498 of VXBC01002422.1, read as the reverse complement.
TGTTAGCTAACTCAGCTCCAGAATTTCTTCCTTGCCTAGAGCCTTTGTCTGTGAACTCTCACTTCTCTTCCCCCAAACAAAATGTCATCTCAATAAATGTTTATACTCCATATACAGAGAAAATTATGTTTTGGTTACTGGTAAAACATTTCAGTATGTAAACAGTGTTCTCAAAATGTATTGTCTTCCAAGAGCATAAATATGTGCTCTTTTCTTCCAACTCAGTCTGCTGGAATATCCACCCAGAAAAATACCTTGTTATTGTGTAAAAAATTATTATCATACAAATAAACACATTTCTGTTTGTTGGCAATAGCAAATACTCCTGTCTTACATGTCTGCACACAAGGAGAGGATTTTAGCTTTCATTTTGACCATGTATGTTCTTTAACTCTTTCTACTGTTTAACAGACTGATCTATCTATCTATCTATCTATCTATCTATCTATCTATCTATATCTATCTGTCTATCTATCTATCTATCTATCTATCTATCTATCTATCTATCTATCTAATCTATGTCTTATTTTAGCTTTAGAAGAAACCAGATTTATGGTAAATTCCCTGACAGCTGTACCCTGTAGGGAGCTTCTGCATCCCCTGAAATATGTCTTCAGGCATGTCCTAAAAGATTTTAGTCCCTGCTTCTTCCAACAAAACATCTTCTTTGGAAAATTAAGTGTTTGACATACTTCTAACCCGGCACTTGTTTTCACACCACTGTTAAAAGTGTTGCAATTTGGAGATTATTATTTTTCCTACACGTGTAATGCAAATATATACTGCAATAAAGATAAACACTTACTTTTCACCACAACATCTCCTGTTTTAATGCCAGTCTTTTCAGCAATGCCACAGCTCATGTACTGGTGCCTAGTGGAAAGTTTGTTAATGAGTGGACTGTGTTAGGTAGACGCCCCTGGAGTGTTCTGCTGCATTGAAGTTCATGAGGAATGTCTGGGGATAGTCTGCCCTGAGTCAAATTTACACATTTTCCTGCCTCTGAACTATTTAGAGACATATTGCCTTCTCCATCAGATTCAGGCTACCAGATCACCACCTGCTCACTATAAAAGTCAGGGTGGACTCAATTTCATTTGGCTGGCAAATTCAAAACAGCCTTGCTGGGTTAATTCTGGATCTCTTATTAATTTCTGTCAAAGTTTTATTATGACTTCAGTGTATCTTGGTTTCTTACAATGAGTTCCACTGAAGCTTCCCCCCAAACAGGTCTTCAGCATTAAAGTCACAATCTGTTCTACAATTAAATTTTCCTTTGTCAGTCAAATGCTAAAAACTCTTTTTCTCTGAATTCTATTTTTAGGGTTTGAATTCTACACACTTAAATTTTTTATGGTGCAATTTCATATCTATACTCCTCCACTTGAATTAACTGAAAGCATCTAAATGTGGCAAAGATACCCTGGTTTGTTTTCATTGATTTCATTTTCTTTGAGCCTTTGATTGCAGATAGAAAGCTAAGTATCATGTAAACCTCTCTAATTATCTTCTGTCTTTCTAAAGCATTTCCATTTCATCTGCAAAATACTTGGTTTTGCCATTAGGATTATTTCTCTCACTATGCTTGTTCTCCTTGTAGCATTTGATGTCCAGCCTTCTTTGCTTCTTCCTCTGACCTGACCCAAATTGCTCCTCATAAGAGGTTATTTATTTCTACAGAGTTTCTCTCCATGCTCCCCATGTATGGGATCACAAAGCACTTTAAAGATGAAATTCCTAATATAGCTACAGTCACTTAAACCTGACATACATGATTTTGAAGCTTGGTTATCAATGTTCACTAATCCCACACTAGCTCATGTCTAGAGACTATCTAGAGAACAAGGGTTAAGCTCTGCAATATCACACTGAGATTATTTAATTTGGATCCTAAATGGATTTTTTTAACACCTGAATTGTGACATGGTAAAAGAGGCTGCTTTAGATAGCAGCTTTAGGAAGTAATTATGAGGCTGGCTGTCAATGAGATAAAAATAGTTGCAGCTATTTTATATGCAGGCAAAAGTCAATTTACGTGAACAAACAGATTAAACATCATAATTTTGCACAGGTCATGAGCAGGAGCACTTCTGTTTTATCACAACAGAAACAGGGAAGAAGAGGCCTTAGGAGTCAACTGATCCAAAACAACTTTGGGCGATGCATTTGAAGCCAAAGTTACATGATGTCCCATTCCTGAACAGTGGTATTTTTTTGTGTTTGTTTATTTAAACAAATAATTGCCAAATTTGAGCCTTGCCAGAGAACAGCATACAAAAACCCTCCCAAACCTGGCTCCACAGGGCAGGCTAGATTTTGATCTATCACCATATTCCAACAGTCAGTGATGTTCTTGTAACGCACTCCCTTCCTTCTAGTCTCTGATGTTTTCCAAGGTGCTCATAGCATTTGGATCCTTTTTGGAACCACAGGGCATTTAATGTACCAACCACGGGGTTATTTTTTGTTATGAATTTCCCTGCCCATTTATAGAACATATATACTGTCTCTTCTTGTAGTGTTAACAGGCTTCCTCAATAAATTAAAAAATAAATGTAGAAAAACAAAGCATTATCCTTCAATGACTTAATAGGATTTTGCATCATCATCACCATAATTATTATTATTATAATTATTATTAAAGTATCCAGGCAACAGAATAATAAAATTACACTGATGTGAGCAATTCACACAGCTTTGATTAAGGATGTGTCAGCACTTTCCTGCATGAATCCTTCTTTTTGGTGGAATGAGAAGGAGTGGGAAAGAGATAAAAATCACCTGCTGTAATTCTTTGTGGGCTGCTCCATAGCAGATGATGTTTTAACAGAGGAGCAGTTTTTTATTAATCTAGCTTTACAGAATAAATTAACCTGAAACATTTATGATCCTTATTTTTAGGACTGTCTTTACATTTAATTTGCAGGCCCAGTGACTGCCTGACAGGTCAGTTTGGGAGATGCAGGTCTGAGGGCACATTCACTGATGGCCTGTATGAAGTCACGGGAACCAGCATGATTTAGAGGTGATATCAGGGTTTGCCCACAGCCATGTTCACTCATATCCATCTGAATCCAGGACAGAATAAATCCTTCAGAGCAGAGTCTGTCAGTTTATACCACTGGTGTTCTAATGCAGGTATCACAAAAACCTGTATAGGTGGAAGGTAAAGTCTGAAGTGGGTTCTGAGTTACACCATCCATCTTCAGGTGTCTGACTTATCTCCTCTGATGTCTAAGGAGGTAATTGGCTCTAGTAGAATAGCTCAGACACCCAGACTTCCCAACACAAGCAAGAACGAGATCAGACACCTCCTGAGGGCAATTCAGGGCTCCTACATGCTAAGCCAGGAGTTTGCTTGAGCTCCTGGATAGGAAATGGTTCCGGTGTGGGGACGAGGAGGCCTTATTCCAGGCCAAAAAAAAAAAGCAGCAAAAGCATAGACTCCTCTTCTGAGAGTAAAGAAAAAGAAGAAGAATAAATAAAAACAATTAAAAGCACCAACAAACCCCACAAACCCCAAAACAATAACAAAACATCCTACAGACAAGATTTCATCAGCTTTTTGCATGGTAGTTTAATGTTTCAAGTACATTCCTAAGACTGGAGGTCCCAGACTCTCTTCAATTTGAGGGGCTTCAGGCCTTCTTCTCCCACCTCTCCAAGGCATGATCTGATCACCAGCCTCTAAAGCAAGCTGATGGCTTGCACATCTCCTGTCCACACGGGCCAGATGGCTTGTCCAAAATGGCAGCATGAAATGAGCAAACAAGAAAGACTGTGACTTTGCAACCATGTGGGTGAGTTGTGGAATCCCTGGAAGTGTTCAAGGTGAGGCTGGATGGGGTTTTGAACAACCTGGTCTAGTGGAAGATGTCCCTGCCCATGGCAGTGGGGTGGAACACAGTTGATCTTTATGGTTCCTTCTAACCCAAACCATCCTATGGTTCTCTGAAGTGTGCTGTTGGGAGAAGAAAAACATGATTTGGGCTCATGTTCTGACACTACCTTCTACTGGGTAGTCTGTCAATAAAACCCATGAATAATCTGGGCTGTGAGTTAGTTAATCTTGTTGATTGACAAGCCCAGTTAAATGCTCATGGAGTAAAATATATTGCAAGGTAAGTAAAGGTACCACTAGTCTGCCTATTAGTGTTTAGCATTTATATTAACTCCAAATGGTACCAGACAAAAAGCCTGTGTCTATGCCAGTAAATTAAACAATCCCACAGAGCATTGCTGGACTCCAGAAGCCATCATCTTTATCATTTGATTATGGAACAGCTCCTGGCACATTTCTGGCCTGTGACAAGTAAAACATTCCGAGATTTAGTAGAGCCCACTGCCTACTTCCAGCAGGCAGCCTGGATGCAACCACCCCCTCTTCCAAAATGGAAAATAGTTTAATAACAGGGGATCCATGCCAGACAATGGTTGTAGGCAGGATTTTAGTGCTAGAGATGTTTCCAGCAGGAGTTTCAGTGTGCAAGGCACTGCACAAACAATTATTAGGTTGTCTCTGAGGAGACAGAGACTCTGTTCTTAAACAGGCTCCAGTTCAGCTGTGTTCTAATACCTCTTAATTTACAGATGGCTCTTCAAAATAAATTTCAGGTGCTGGATTGCAGCAATTTTCTGTGCCTATGAAACAGCCACACAGTAGAGAACTGATGAAAAAGAGATCATTGCAACGTGTCCTTTTAAAAGGAAACGGGTGGAAACTCAAGATGAAGAGATATTGCCTTGGAAGGACACAATTGCAGAGGCTGCCCCACATGCAGTGTTGCCAGTAAGGATGGACAGCTTAAAACCACAGTCTGAATTACTCTTCTGTACTGAGTGGTGTGCTATTACATATGCAACAGAGCTTGTGGGCAACACTGAGGAATCATGGAAGTATTTTAAGCAGTGGTTTTCACATTTATGGCTGTGACAGATACAAAGCTAATGAACAACACAGGGAAAGTGACCTTGTTAACTCTTTCATGGATACTTATCCAAGACCTTTTTAGTGGAGAGAGGAGTCTTTTCCCTAAGCCTCCATGAAAATTTGAGGTGAAAAATTTCTTAGGGGTAACAACAAAAAAGTACTTATTTCTACCTTGCATATAAGAAGGAAAATTTTAACACATATTTAAAGTCCAGGAATGGAGTCTCAGTAAGGAACAGAAGGAAGTAGTTTCGAAAATCCAGGAACCTACACTTACCTTGGCAGGTAATTACATATCCTGATTTTCAAGAGGGTTTTCACTGGCCTGCAGGGCCAAAATCTGATTTATAGAGCAGATGATTTGACAGCTTCCCAGATGACTCTGGAGATCTCAAGGAATCCCATGGCTCAGAAACTACAGGCAGAATCACTCAGCTTAGCAATGAAAAAATATAGTACATCTCCTTCTGTAGAGGGTCACTGAATAAATAAATAATTGGATATACGAGTGGAAGAAGGGATGAGAAGGAGCATAGTGCTTGGGAGCTGGCCAGAAAGGCTTTGTGAGCCATGCAGGGACTGCCACAGTGTGGGGTTACCTGACACAGACATCAGAGATGTCTCAAATCCAGTTTCTTGTATGAACCCAACCACATGTTGCATTTCAAGAGAGTAAAATACACAACTGCTGTATTCCTCCAAGCTGCATAAAATGTGAAGCAGAAAACACACAATACAGGGATTTTTTTCCATTGGCTTGTAGTAGCAGACTCAGTTGAGTAACTAGCGGTCAGCTTCTCAATTTTAGCACCCATTAGTAGCTTCATTATAGCATTTTCAACTGAAAAGCAATTGTTTTCATCAACAGACATTGGTCTGGTCTCTTTAATATCAGTAGCAAGCATAGAAAGAGTTCGTGGATTTAAAACTGCCTCTCTGAATGTGGCAAAACGTGCCCAGGATACCTCCCTAAATGAAAAAGATGAATGTCCTGAAGCATATGATAGACTCATTTCCCATGCAGGGAAGATGCAATCTCCACTCAAAGAGGAAGAGGATTTTGTTTGCTTTGTTATTGTTCCAAGTGACATAGTAACATCTACCTGAAAGCAGACGGTAATTGCGACTGATAGGTATCAGGGTAAGTAACATTATACAACAGGATTTGACACAGCACATGGGGAACTCAGTCATTTCGTTAAATCTGGGTGGTTACTAAAAATGCATACAATAATTCAGGGGCAGGATTCTTGTCTGGCTCTATGTCCTTCCAGATAACTGTGTTACAGAACAGTTAGTTGCACTCAAAACTGTGCAGACTGTCGACTTTTTAATTCTTTTTGATTCAAAGGCTGAACTTTAATGTTTTGCACAGTTGTCTCACATGAACCCCAAGTATATTTGCCTGTGTAATTGCTTAATAAAGTCAAATAACGAAGTATCACTGGGAGGAGGGGAGTTGTACAACTAAGACATCTTGTTCTACTTGAAACAAAACTTCTTACTTCATTTTACTAATATTTTACTTACATTTTATTTTATGTTCTTAGTTTTACATTTTTTCCAATTTTCTAATTTTCATTTGTTTTAAACTGAAAAATTCAAATATGTCAATCTTGTTTAAATCTTTTTTTTTTTTCTTGTTCAGCTGAAACTAATCAGCAGATTTAATTTGAATTTTAAAATAATTTCTGTAACTCTGCAGCAAGCTGTATTTTTAGGGGACAGGTCCACAAGCCATCCTGTGCAGTCCCACCCGTGCCCCTGAGGGCTTTGGAGATGGCACAGCCTCCCAGGGTGTGAGACAGCTGAGGGGTGGGAAGGGCTTGGAGCAGCTGGTATCTCCCCGTTGGTGCCTGGTCCATGAAGCAGCAACCCCCAGGTCCCACCACCGTGTGCTGTAGCCCCCAGGATTTCTCTCCCTGCAGCGAGAGCAGCTGGCCAGACTCATCCCTGGTGTGGTGTTTGGGCAGATTCCTGTTTCTGAGGAAAGAGCATGACGGTACAAGCCTCTTCCTTCTCCTGACCATTCCTTTTAATAAATGTCTACATTTCGCAATGAGTTCTGAGTTATCTTCTAAAATTAAATATGGCATCTCTCACTTGGCACTGATGTCAGCATGGCACATGTTTACCACAGGAACCTGAGGAACACTCTGAACTTCGGCAAGGGGAAAATCACCTAATTTCACTGTTTATGTCAAACCTGCAGCAGCAGCGTGGTTTCTGCAGGTGGCAGCCAGCCTCCCTGTCTCCTGCAAGCTTGGATGCAGCTCTCCAGGATTCACCAGCACCTAACCACCTGGGGCAATCCAAGGAGGATCCAAATATCCCGAGGTTTTCTTTGCAGTCACTCATCCCACCTACTGCCTGAGAGTCCCTGGGGACAGAGAATGCAAGCCCAGATCTTCCTGTGCTTATTCCTCCTGTCACTCTTCCTGAACCTGCAGGAAAACACTGAGTTTAAAACTCCAATATGTTTCCATGCTCAGCTACGGCAAAAGTACCTCTGTTGTCACAAGCCTGGAGCAGGCTTCAAAGAGGACTTCAGTAGTCTCCACACAGAATTGCCATCCTTTGAAATAAAAGCATAAAAACACCTTAGGTAGTAATTTTGATATTTTACAACCATTTCAGTCATCTGTTCTGCATTATTTTTTATGTCAAGTAGCTAGAAGTAGATAGTCCTGACAGACAGTGATGGTTCCTGAGACAAACTGGTCCCTCGAGTATTTCATGCATTGGTCTGTGATTTTGTCTGACTTCTGGAACATTCAAAAGACTTAAATGAATGGGGAAAATGCTGTTTTGATATTTGCTTTTAACTTATTTCTTTGAAACAATAAATTTCTTTTAAGGGTGGGGACAGACCCCTTTGTTCTCTGTTTATGCAGCACCTGTTTCAGTGCTGCTACATACATGAGGTGGCTCCACTTACTACTGGTCTCATTTACTATTTGAATTTGGTTTTGATGATAATCTTTCAGTGCATTTAACATGCCTTGATATGGACTACACAGTTCTATTATCATTTACTACTCCACCCATGCAGTAATAGCATATCATCTCATTCAAATAGGACTTTCTCAACAAAAAGGTGCCAAAATTTTAATGCAGAAATAAGGGATTAACCACATGAGGGAGAAAACCAGGTTTAGAGCACCAAAAGATCATTACAGATAATTTTTGGACTGCCAGAATTCAAGAATTTCATAATAATTGTAGGTAGAAACACTCACACTTTCATGTTGTGCTGTCACTCATGTAGAAACAAAGAATATGTAACTAAATATAGAAAATAAACCTTGAGTAGGTTCCCAGTCCTGAAAGCTGACAAACACCTCCAGCTCCTTATACAAGTTACGTGCTTTTGTTCTTCACCAGAAAACAGACATGTTATGGTCAAAATCATGAACAAAAAGGAAGAAAATAATAAAACAAAATTCTAGGTTTCGTGCTCTGACAAATTTGTAAATTCTAGTTTTTAAGGACACAAGAGTCTAGCTGCAGTCACATGAACAGATCCTTTACACACCACAGGACTTCTCTAGACTAATTTCTGCTTGATGTCCATTTGTGAAAGTAGAGCTGTTCACAACTGTATTAAATATGCTTTATCATTATTTGCAAATCACTTAAAAGTTCCCAGGAGTATTCCTCTAAATAGAAGGAAATCAGAGCAACTGCTAGATCAGCTTTTTTTGTAATGTTCTTGAAGCAGCCCATTTACCTGCAGCAGTCCTTCAAATACAGGAGGAAAAAACTAATAAGTTGTGTTACAAGAAGATGGAAGAGGAACTTTTCACAAGGGCTTGCAGTGATAGGACAAGGGGCAATGTCCTCAAGCTGAAGAAGGGCAGGTTTAGATTAGATATTAAGAGGAAATGCTTTACTATGAGGATGGTGAGGGACTGGAACAGGTTGCCCAGAGAGATTGTGGACTCCCCACTCCTGGAAGTGTTCAGGACCAGACTGCATGGGGCTCTGAATAACCGGGTCTAGTGGCAGATTCCCTGCCCATGACAGTGGGGTTAGAACTAGATGTTTTTTAAGGTTTCTTCCAACCCAAACCATTCAATGATTCTATATCTCCTGTTTTAATTAAAAGCTTCCTAATGATGGGCTATCCACAACAACCTTAGGAAGTTTTTCTCTTATTGAATTACCATCACTGTCAGAAATGTGTTCATTATTTTCAGTTTTAAATGTGTCTAGCTTCAACATTCAGGCTTCAAATCACATTAAACATTTGAATGCTGTATTGAAAAGCCCTTTGTTTTCAAATGACTGCTCCCCATGTTCATCACCAGCAGTATGTATGTGATCAATCCATAATGTAACCTTCCATGTATAAACAGATGAAATGTGCAAGACATAAAATGTGCTCAGCATCTACTGATCACCCATTGTTAAAAGGGGTTTTCAAAAAAACACTGAACACAAATACATCCGTAACCTCACTGAGTCCTGTGCTCCATTGCTTGGTAGCTTGCCAAGAATGTGTTAACATACCTGTTTCCATATGAGCAATAACTCCTGTGATGGGAGTGTTTGAAATGTCCTGACAGGAAAGCTTGAGCTGCAGCCAAAGGAAGCTTTCACTTCCAAAAGGCTGGGATTTGTGAGCTCCTGTGGTGGATTTAGTTACACACAGTGAGCCGTTCAGGCTTGTCACCCATCAGATAATGAAAACAAATGAGGAGTCCAATCAGCACTGGGACCAACCTCCAACATTTGGAAAAGTATCTAAACTCCATCCAAATTTCTGATGGGATTGGAGGCAGGAGGTAGGTCCACAGCAAGGGTGTCAGTTGGAGGCCCATTTCTAAATTAGGCTTTTTTGAAGCTACCAGGAAATGCAAATAGGCACCAAGCAAAGTACGTGATTCGTGTTACGGTCAACATTTGCATAACACAGTTACGCACATCTGTGTGTATGGGTGTAGAGCAAGCACAGCTAATAGTCTGTAATTATGCCTTGGAAAATACACACTCCAAGGAATTTCCAAAGAGTCTGACCTGGCAGAAAATGCAGTCCCAGGAGATCTGCAGCAGTTTGCTGAGAAAATCCCAGCATACAGTGGAGCTGCATGGGTAAGAACTGGGTTGGTCAGATAAATCTGATAGGACTCTGCTTTTTCCCTGACTGAACATGCATACAAAAAGCCCTTGGCACACATACACACTTTAAATTTGGGTTCCTCAGATAGGCCCATATGCAAAATTGACTTTCAAAAATGTGTCTGCCAGTTAAAATCAGCTGCTAAAGTATTCCTGGAAAGTAAAGTGTCACAATCCTTAAACAAAAGGGAATTCATTAAAAAACCCCTGGACCTGGCAATGGCCACCTTTATAAAAAATGCTGAGATCCTCTCACAAAACCAAGTTTTATTTGGTCTCTAGAAGTTTTCTCAGCTTTACAATGTGAAAACCAAAGCTGATTCTCTGTTTATATGTATCTACTTTTTACAAGGTTATGTGGTGATAGACAAGGCATAATGGCTTCAAAGTGAAAGAGAGAGGATTTAGGTTAGATATTACAAAGAAATTCTTTACCCAGAGGTGTTGGGGCACTGGAACAGGCTGTCCAGAGTAATTGTGGATAACCCATCCCTGGAAGAGTTCAAGGCCAATTTGGATGGCGTTTTCAACAACCTGGTCCAGTACAAGAAGTTGCTGCCTAAGGCAGGGAAGTTGGAACTAGATGGTCTTTAAGATCATTTCCAACACAAACCTATCTATGGTTCTATACTATTTCTTAAAAGCATGATAATACCCATTTAATAAAGCTGTAGTAAAATATTCTGCCACTGATGTGGCTGCCCTGTAAATGCCTGTCACTATTGACTTCTGTTTCACCTCTGTGCAAGTCTTTGGGTTATAAAAGAATTTAAAAATACACAGAATTTTTCACTTCCTGCTTATAGTGGACTAGCTTCTTTATTAGAATAAGAAAATAATATCACCCTTAAATTTGGAGGGTTTTTTTATTTTTACTCCATTTTAGAGTTTTGATATAGAGTAATTCCCAGTCTGTTTCTGTGCCCTAAATTACTCCTACACCAATGTCTTTCTCTCATGCTTTCTAGACAGCCAGGTTTTACTTCCATCAGGACCTATGATATCTCAAGCCTTCTTCATTAACAATTCTTCTATATCTGAAAATAAGTGACTATTTTCATATTTTTCACTTTGGGAATTACAGACATTAAGATATCTCTAAGGTAGGTAAACCCAGTGACCAGGCAGAGGAAGCAAGGAGCTTGTTTTACACTTGGATGTGCAGCAATGCTGCAGCAATGAGAGAGAAGACACGCACACACAAACACCCCACAATCCATGATGGGCATGATGCGCCTGATGTAGGAGGGAGAGCTCAGCTCTCTGAAGGATGGAGTGTTAGGAGGGAGGCTGGAGACCAGGAATCTGATTCATGGATCAGAAGCAGCTGTCTTCATTATCTCTGTGCTCCTGCTTTACTGCAACTGGCTCCAAGGAAGTCACAACTTCTGTATGCCAAAATGAGTGATGGGAAAAGACCCCATCTCCCTCTCCCCCATACAAATGGGTTGAAGCAATTTGCAGTGTGCCATCAGCTAATGAGGAGACAAAACTGTCTTGAACCATTAAATGACAATATTATGGCTGACTCTATAAAATCTGAGTTTTGAGGAGAAAAAAGCCAAATGCAATCATCACTGGTGTATCTGCCCTTGTCTTGGAAATGTCACATTTTAGTTCAGCAGTAATTGTCTCTCTGTTTTGTTTTTTTTTTCTTTTCCAGAACAGACAAAAAATATTCTTCCAGTGCTCTAGACATTACAGACAGATTTTTCCAGATTGTTCTCACAAGAATTACCAGGATGTCCTTCTTTTGCTGTTTAATTCTGTCATCTGTATGATTATTTTCTGCATTTTGCTCTGCCCTAGATTTACAGTGTTACCAAACTTATGTATGTCTGCAAAATATTCCTGTCTGATGAAGACTGAGTTACTTACATTATTTTTCTGTTAAAACTCATTCAATTTGCACAGAACAGTGACTGTGGAAATAAGCATCCTTTTGTTTAATGAGTCAGCATTAGGCCTTTATATATTTAGTTGCTCTGTGTTTGAAGATAATGAAAGAAAAGTGTATCATGACAGACGATCTTGACTTCCTTAGGGATAGGGGGCTCTGAAAGATTCATTTGATACAGAGTACAACATTCATTACAGAATGAACTACACCTTTGTAGACTTTGGCTTGGCAAAGTTGAAGGAATTAATTTATTTTTAATCCTTATTATATGTCTCAGACATCTAGCACTGAATGCCACTTCCTTCCCATGACAGCTGCACAGGAATAATTAAACATACCAGAAAATACACAAAGATACGTACACAAATTCACTGAAAACAAATGGAGTAACAGTTGTTTTTACTCTTAATACAGTCTCTTGATTCATGATGTGATACGGTGACATGATGCTTCCTCACTGTGTTTCGCTCTTTGTGGAGTTGTTTTTAGTATGGATCTTGTGTATCAACAATACCTTTAGCTGATTATCCTGTAACCAAAAGGAATTTGTTGTTGTTATTGCAAAGCCTACCTTTTTCATATTGGACACCTTTTTTGCAAGCTCAGTGTGAGGAAGGGTTCCCAGAATGGAGTGCAGAGCACCAGATAAAAATACCCCAGGAACTTTGGGCATCTCTGGTACACATCTCTGGACACATAGACAGAACTAGAAGAAGCCATTTGCAACGAAGGTAACCCATTGCCTGGAAAGGTTTGTTAGCACATTTCAAGTCAGCGTGAAACTGTGATTCACCTTCATTAGCTTGTGCCCAGAGGGGAACTCAGCATTGCTGAACCACAGTGGAGTTATCCTTGTAGGGATATGTGTCTGCATTGCACAAAGGTGTGACTTGCTCGACTAAAAACCACAGGCTATGACAGGCCAAACGCTCAGGTTATATCTCATTCTAATCAAAAGTATGATGGAAGTGCATGCAGACATACCCAGCTGAGCTTTCAACACTTCCCTTTGCCTTCAGAATAAGATCCAGCCCAAATTCTGTGGGATTTGGATAGACCTTCCCTCCAAAGTCTCGAGAGCAAGACATTTCCTGCAAAATTTACAGTGGGAGGAGCAATGCCTCTTTCCTGGAAAGTCTCCAGCCAAAATGTGAAGACTCTAAAGATCACAGATAGGCTCATGGATGCAAATATGGAGCTCTCAAAACTGTGATACTGCTCCTAATAAGTTCAGACTCACCTCTAATTCAGATGAAATCTTCACTGTAGGGTGTTTATCCAAATTACATTCCAGTGACAGTTATTCGACATCATAAGAGTTTCACATTTACTTTTTACATTAAAAAAAAGAGAAAATATCTCTTTTGCATATACTTTTATGTTAGAAAGAATCTTCAAGGTAACACTGCTAACTATGGCAGCATCAGTTCAAAGCCCAGCTGACAGCCTACATACAAACACAGAAAAGCTGTAGCCTTTTGAAAAGAAATGGCAGAGTAAACAGACAAGGCAAACACAGTTGTGGGAGTAGAGCATAGCCAAGATGTGACTTGCAGGGCCATACTGGACAGGAACAGAACGGGTGAGACTCTAGGAACAAAGTCCATTGAAGTCAAAGTGCTCAGACACAGTGTTCCATGACATTAGGGTTGTAGCCCAGATGTATCTAGAAAAAATGGAGTGTCCAATATTTACTCCATTCTTTCAAAGCTGAGAAGCGTAATGGCTTTAGAATTTCTTTGCTCTTCATTTGCTCTGTTTAGGCAAACCAGAAGGTATGTCAGCAGATGACAGTAAAAGAGACAGCAAGCCCATTGGTGTACACCAGTGGGTGCAAGTCAATGTATTTCTGTTGATTTCTACTTTGTTACCCAAAACTGTATGTCCCAAGATTCTCTGTCAGCAAGTACATAACACCAGCAAACCAGGTGTTATGCAGGTTTCAGTATTACCAGCTGAAAATAACTCCTTCAACTCCAAAAGCATTCAAGGGCCTTTTACCTTACTACTTATATTTGAAGTTTTAGGATTGATTTGAGCTATATTGTCAAGATATTTCCTATAGAATACCCCAAACCAAAAACCTGAACCATATTTAGAAATGTGAGATTCTTACCTCCTTCAGAATTTGAGCATCCTGGCCTTGAAGAGAAAATTGAAATGTCACAAAGTGGACAAATGGCAGCTTCCCTGGTGAGGCAGGGGAGTACAGTAAAGCAGTAACAGCAGTGGAAGGTTTTACATTGAGTAGAAATAGAGCAGGAAGATCACAGGTTTGGATTTGGCACCAGGAGCTGTTTAGGAGTTCTCTGATGTCCTAAAGCTGAATCAGCTGCCCATATGAGTAACCAAGTCCTTCTTCTCAAACACCTTCCTTAATCCTCTTCCTTTGTTGAAACATTTGATTTGGTGCAAGTTTTTCAAGAAGACTGGAGAAAACTTCACATACAATTTAGAGATTTTTGCTTTTCCTGTTTTTTGCTGGGAAACAAGGTTTATGCTAACTTTTTGAATGCATTTTGGTGACAATTCTATAATTCTATGATTTTGTCCAGCTTCACCCAAATCTGATAGTAGAGTATAGTTCTTAATGGAAATTATTTTTAACAAGAGGCCTGCACAAAACATATATTGAGGTTGCATGTAGCCTGGAAAGCCACATTTTCAGTCCACCACCTTCAGAGGAACATGGCATTTATTTTAGCTTGTTTTTTAAAGTGTTCGCTCCTCAGTCACCCATGCAGATCTTGATGATTTGTAACATCTGTTGTTTTTTCCAGAAAAAAAAATGAAATTGAGAAAAAGGTATCATGGCTCAATCAAAGGCCACTTCATTGGTCTGCTACTTGTGGAACTTTGAAATACCATCTTCTATATGTTACAATCAGCAGAATGTTAAAATACCCAACTATGAGACACACTTTTCTCCTAACTGCTTGAGTTCACTTGCAGAATGAAAGGGCAAAATTAGCATCTTCATGAGCCTTCTGAGACCTAAGACACATAGACAATAAAAAAGATCATTGCATGGTAACAGAAATGAAGCATTTGTCTACTCAGAGATCACTGTATTCTCCAGTGAAGCAATTTCACTTGGGATTAGGTGCCCCAAGCTATGTGGTTGCTGTGTAAAAAGCAACTCCACACCTTATGAAAGCATGTAACCTTACATGACAAATGGGAAATTATTACACAATAATTATATGCTCTTGCATGACCTGATTGGTGGTACCTATCATCCCAAAGTATATCTTCTAAGATTGCTATCAGGTGGCTCACAGTGTAACAGTCCCTCCAACAGTGCCCTCCCTTTAAAACCTGCAGTGTGGGGATTTTCACTGGCCCTCCTCCATAGAGTATCTTTGAAGGATCTCAAAGCCCCTGCAGAAGACCTTAATGCCTGCAAGCTGACTTTGAACTGAGTGCAAAGGACACAACTGAGGTTTCAAAGATCCATCTCCATATCTTCTCTTTCCTCTCTAACATTCAAAAAAACATTTCTGTTTGAGCTTTCTCAGCTAGGTCTGTCCTCCAGGACAGAGAATTATCTTTTATTATATGATATTTCTAGTACCTAGAACAACACTGTCTTAAACTCAATTATACACACAATTCTGATTGTGCTATGGAAAAGGAATAGTAACAAACTCACTGCTATTTGGAGCTGCACCTATTTGTGCCAAAGGGGCTCATCATCACTATCCGATTAAAGCGGGTTGCTGTTAATCAGAGGCAATGAAGTTGTTGAGAGAGTAGTGCTGACATGGGGAAAGAAAGAGATTAAATATCATTAGCCATTCTGTTATGATATCAGAACAAGTTCTCTGTCTAAGCCAGGTTAATTCCCACTTTCCCACTGATGCACTGGAGGGTATTTTCTGAAGGATTCAGCCATGTGGCTTTCATTCACTACAACTCTTCTTCCTTGTGTGAGCAGTTTTCTTACCAGTGTGATATGTCTAGTCAAGACATGCAGAAGCAACTGGCACATTTTTCACATGCACAATCCATTTCAAAATACTTCAAAGTATTTTGAATTCTTATTAATTTCATCAGGGGGGTTTTGATGATTTTTTTTTTCATTTAATGAGCTGGGCTTAGTCTGATCTTCCAAAGGTCAAGGAAGAAGTGACATTTGGGGCATTTGCCATTATTACATCCTAGCATTTTATTAGAGAGATCCTCTAAGAAACGTGGACTTCAGCTCAAAGGATCCAGCTAGGGTCAGGGCCCCGTTGTGCTAGACACCATATACACAGAGTAATTACAGTTTTCTCATCCTTCAGAAATTGCAATGGAGTACCAAAAAAAAAAAGGTCATGGAAGGGAAGAGGTTCAACACAGTAAGGAGTATTGGAGTATTTTGTAGTTATATAGCACCTCGGAGGCCTAATCCAAACCAATTCAATGTTTTGAATGAACAAGGGCTCACTCAGTTCTCCCCAGGTGCCACAATGGGGTGGCTTTTCTCAAACCTAAACCAACCCTGTGCCACTTGTCAGTGGCAGAGCAGGGAACAGCTAGGAGCCACTGTTGGTGCTGTGTTTGCAGGAAGGCTTGAGGGCAAACCACTGTCTCTTCTTCAGATTGTTTTGATAAACATCACTTACCCATTACATCTGTGCTTCTTGCTCTTGGTAGCTAACAACACATAATCCAATTACTTTATACATAAGTATCTGAGCATGTACATATACTATGTAGTTAATGGAATAGGTGTTTAATTTGACAGAGTAACATGTGATCTATAAGTTCCCATTTGCCCAGTTCCCACATTATTCCTTTCCTTGCAATCTGTATTAGGTCTTATGTTAAAAGAGCATGATGGTTGGGAGCAATAAAATTCACCAAGGAGATCAATCTGGCAATAAGTAAGAAGGCAAGACTGAAGCTGAAGACAGTGATTAATTTTGGCAAAGTAATGAAATGGCATTGAATTGAAGGAGCCTGTAAATACATTCTGAGAGTTTTCCAGCCTCCATACTTTGTGATTTCTTTTCTAATTTTTCAGAATACTTTCTAAATGCTGAGGTGTATCCTACCAGTGTTTGTGTCCTCCCATCTTTTGTTGCCTGAGGTCCAGCAGGGATATTTTGCCTTTATTCTTCAGATATTGGCATCAAATGAATACTGTGAACACAAATGGATAAATCTTCACTGAAATCAAGTTAACTTTATAGTAAAGCCAGAGAAGTTCTGGTAATTTACATCAGCTGATAATCAGAGACTTTGAGTTCCCATGTATTTCATGTCATCAAGAAGCTGTGGTAGTCCTTTCTGGCTACGTGCCTGGTCCAGATACCTTCGTGTCACAATGTGGTGCAATGCTGTTTTCCTCACACACAGCAAGTGGCTTTACAGAACACAAATTTTCCCTATTCAACCATCAAGAACTGGATTTCATAAGAAATCAAAACATATTAATCTTTAAACCCCCTCACATTTCTCTTTTGTAGGGTAAGAGTCCACTCTTACATAAGAACGGGGTGTGTAAGGATACCAAAATTAAATCCAGAGCAGCATAATTAATCTTTCACTGCACCCCATTCTTTACCAGGCAGGACCATTTTATTTTTAACATTTTTAGGCAGGCGAGAAATCTAATAATAGATTCTACAAGAAGTGCTGGAATGTGGACTCCCTCCACATTCTCTACCTTTGTGCTCTGTCTCAGCCATGATGCCTTTAAAACCCTCTGTCCCACTAGGCAGAGATTGACTTATTACTCCTACAAATTGTGCACATACGTTAGCATATGTGAAAACATGCCCTTGCCACTACTAATTCATCTGCCCTCCACCTTCCACTCCTGCATCACCCACTCACTTTTCAGATTAAAAGTGCTTTGGGGGAAGGGAAAATATTATCTCCCAGGGGCAGATTGATGGGGAAAGGAGCCAAAGGATGCTGCAGCCTCACCCCAGACTGCCTGGGGGAAGGACCATGTCTGTTCTAGCCTTGCGGCTGAGAACTACTCCCACCTTCCCTATCCAACCCTTCTGCTCTGTATGTCTGTATGGCCTGTTCTAATGATGGAGATCTGGCATCAGAATGTTCTCAGTTATAATGAATCCTTTTTTTCAAACATTTTCTCTTTCTTTGGGGGGAAGAGTATTTAGTAGCCAGAAATAATTACAGTGCTGGTTCTGAAAATATTTATAGTTCTAGCTATGGCCTGTGCTGTCACGGTGGATTTTTTATGACACTTCCTTGGCTAAGCCAAAGGCTGTGAGGCAACTAGGGCCCTTGAACAAGCAGATAACATCCTGGATTTGTGTTTTTGTTTGTTCCATATTCTTCTGAGAATATGATACTCTTCTGAGAGTCATCACTTACAATAGTAAGGAGATACAAAGTTTAGAGCAGTGATGATGATGTTTTTAGGTGAAACGGTAGTGATTTCAAAGGTGCCAGTGTTAGAAGAAAAACACATAATCTCTAAAAATATTTGATATATTTTCAACAGCTGGAATTCTTTAAAATGCAGCACGAGCATTTGGGTCTGTATCTTTCATCAGTGGAGCTGTACCATCAGACATGGGACCCTTCTCACAAGGATTAGGAGGATCATGACCTGCCAACCAGCCAGGGAAAATGCTCATGGAGAGTATTAAAACAGACTGACCAGATCAAACCAGAGACATTCTGTCAGCAATAACCAGCACCAAAGATGCTTTAGAAATTCTTTCATACTCTGGTCCCTCCACAAGCATTTTGGTACACCAAGAAAATAAATGAAACTGTCTTTGGTAGACAGAGCCAGGATGGCACAGAACTGCTGTGAAATATATACCACATAACATAAAATTCCAATAAAATTTCTTATCTTCTAATTCTATACAAGACACTGTTTCCCAATAGCTACACTAAAACCTTCACAGCTTTTAAAAGTATGCCTACCTATTGCCTAGCACTATCAATTTGTGCTGGAATTTCCATAGATTTGGATTTTTCTTCTCGAGGGAAATTTGGAGCTTTTGATTTAGTTTGGCACCACAAAAATGAGTATTTGAGTTAAATAAACCCCCCAAGATGCAAATTCAGAATCAAGTCAACGCAGCATAATAAGTTCTCAAATGTCAGTTGAACTACAATGACTGCCCACTTATTCAATCACAGCCTTGGGCAAAGGTGCAGCAACTTGTTAAAACAGAAGTTTAACTGTATAATCTCAGCCCACAAAAAACCTTCAGAGGAGAACAACAGTGTGAGACAAGAGTACCAACACAAACCTCTCAGTGATTAGTGAGTGGAGGCAACATGATTTTAACAGAGAAATCACATCCCCTCCAGAACTTTTCATTATTTTTCTCAGAAGAGGATTATTTTAGGTGGATTGAAAAATGGGACATAGAACCATAAATATGTTATTTTTACCATCAACTTTATTATTACCTTATAGCTGTCTACACCTATAGATACTGCTGTGTATGCTGTACATAAACAAGTAAAAAAAAAAAGCCACAGTCCTTCTTCTGAACCACACACAGCTTAACATGAAGAACAGCAACTAACCCCAAAATGCATCTTTTCTGGTAAGTAGTGGGGAAAGATGTTACAGAAAAAGGAAGAGGAAAAGAGAAATCATGAACAGAGCTGCCAAATTCCAGTGCCAGGCTCCTTTCTGTATTTGAGACCCTCCCAATCAAGGCAGACCATCTGCAAACAGGCAAAGCAGAGACAGCTCTCTGGAAGGTTTGGAGGGGGATATTTAGCTCTAGGCTGATGGAGAGGTGAGGATAGAAAGTCTGTATTACCATATATTGTTTACTCAACATCTGCTGACACTGGAGGATATTGTATCCTGTGGGATGCAGAGCAGAGAGAAAGATGAAGGGGTGCCTGGGACTGCTACCACTGGAGTTTGGAAAGTAATTTAGAAATAAAGGGGTTTACTTAGTCATGCCTATTTTGTCAATTTTTATCATGCCTCCTCTCCTCCTCTGACTTTCAATGAATTAGAGTGACAACTCAGAGCAACTCCTGGGCACCAAAGCTGGAAGAACTGGTCACTGAGCAAATGAAGCATCTTCAAATAGAATTTGTGACCAAAAGTGAGGTTTTACTGATGTTCATGTTGAAACAGAATAATTGGCATGTCTTCAGTCTGATAGAAACTCAGGACCAATCCAGGTCCAGACTCAGTCTTGCAAGAGTTTTCCTCAGTGCTGTTCTCCAGAGATGCTGTGTAGTGCTCAAGGCAGTTCAGTGTCCACATGCCCTCTTGCCTCAACAGCTCCTCAGTTACTCCTATCTGCTTTTTCCTATGGTCTGAAATAGATGGATAAATCCATCTAAGATATCTGTTTTATTTTTAATGCACCCATTGCTGGAGGATTTATTCCAGATTTTATGGCTTGTCTCTCTATAATAATCTGATCTAACATCCAGAGGGAAAAGTTTTATCAGTCTGAATATAGCCACAACTGAACACAGTTTGGTTTCACTCAACCCACTTTTTTTTCCCGGGATGTATTCATGGTGACATTTCCCTTCTGATTGTCATCTTCAAGGAAAGCCCTATTGTTTAAACAACAGCTGTAAAAAAATATTAGAGTATAATAATTGAATGTCACCCCAGGACTATATGCACGTGGAAAAAATGTTGTGGCCTTTGTGAACCAGACTTCAAATACTGACCATCAGCACACAGTCCCTGCATCCTTGGACACAGAGAGAGATAACTTCAATTTGATTACTGATTTTGAATCCTGATTTGTGCAAGCTGATGAGACTTCAGAGGGATCTAGATGTCACTCCACACCCTAGTAAATCAAGTCCTTCTCTGGAGCTCTTGTAGGCTCCCTTTAGGTACTTTAAAGTGCTATAAGGGCTCCTCAGAGCCTTCTGTTCTCCAGGCTGAACAGCCCCAGCTGTTTCAGTCTGTCTTCACAGGAGAGGTGTTTCAGCCCCCTGATCATCTTTGTGGCCCTCCTTTTCATCAACCAGCACTCCATAGTCCTTCTCCTCAGGGCTACTCTCAGTCCATGCTCCACCCAGCCCGTATTTGTGCTGGGCATTGCCCTGAGCAACGCGCAAAACCTTGCACTTGGCCTTACTGAACTTCATGAGCTTCACAGGTCCCACCTCTCAAGCCTGTCCAGGTCCCTCTGGATGGCATCCCTTTCATCCAGTGAGTCCACTGCCTCACACAGCTTGGTGTCATCAGCAAACTTGTTGAGGGTGCACTTGATTCCACTGTCCCTGTCACCAGCAGAGATTTTAAACAACAACAGTCCCAGTACTGACCCCAGAAGAACACTACTCATCACTTGTCTCCATTTGGGCATCAAGCCATTGACCACAACACTCTGACTGCAATCATCCATACATATCCTTATCCTTATGAGTGGTCTGTCAGTCAAATCCATGTCTCTCCAGTTTAGAGACAAGGATGTTGTGCAGGACAGTGTCAAATGCTTTGCACAAGTTCAAGCAGATGATGTCTCTTCCCTCACCTACCACTGCTGTAAACATGTGATAGAGGGACACCAAATTTGTGAGGCACAATTTGGCTGTCACCAATCTCCTCTTTATTTTCCATGTGCCTTACCATAGCTTCCAGGAGGATCTGCTCCATGACCTTTTATAAGAATTTAGGTGAGACTGACTGGCCTGTAATTCCCTGGGTCTTACTTATTTCCTTTTCTAAAACTGGGGATTATAGCTTATATACCTATATAGCTTCCATAGCTACAAGCAGTCATTCATAAAACTTTCCAGTGTTGGCCTTGTACCCATGCAGGTTGTCAGACTTCTTTATTGTTCTGAAATCTGTAAATCAAGGTTTCCTTCTCTTTATCAAACACATAAGGCATTTCCACTCCCTGCTTTTCAGACCTAGAGCAAAACCAAAAGAATTCATCTAGAGAGAGCAGATGGGATGGTATAAGAAGTGTTCACCAAAGAGGGTTAAGGTGTGGAAACAGAGGGTGAAGTTAACATTATTTACACAAATTATTCTGTGAGGATGTCCAGTATATTGCTACTGAAGAACAGCTGTGTTCAGCTCTTTAATGTCTAAGTGAAAACCGGGATATGTTTGCACAAAATTGCAGTATTAACCAAATAAACTCTCTGCCTCCTCTTCTTACTGCTTCTGTAAGAAGACCAGCCTAAGCTGGTGCAAATTCCTCCTGGAATTCATAACAAAAACAAAGCAGTTCTAAGGTTGAAATGTCTAGTATTTAATTTCTAATACCTAGTGTGACTCTTTTATTGGAAAATCACTAGGCAAATCATGACAGGACATCAGGGATCGCACTTAGCCTAGCAGGGATTTCTTCTTACATATCAGGTCCTTTTTCAAGATTTTAAATACTTCCATCAATCCAATTATGATACTGAAACAGTCTTAAAACTTATTACACACCAATCTTAGATTTTTTTGTTTTGAGTGGCTGTCAGTTTATCCAAGAGAGAGGTGCAAGGCACTTGTACCTTAAACCACTTATCATGGTATCTAACAAAACCAAAGTGTATCATGGTATCCTACAAAACCAAGGTGTTCTCACTCCCAGATTCTGAAAACCTCTTGTTTAGTCTTTTAGCACTGAATCTAAGCTTCATCTGCTTTTTTATTCAATTAAAATCATGGGTGGAAGGTTTCAATGTGATTGCTTTCCATGGAATTCAAAGATTTTGCAGAGTTCACATCAAAGCCTTTGGCAAAGAGCAAATCGCATAATCAGATTAAATGATATAAAGGTCCCTTCTGGCTTTAAAATCTGCATTTGCCAGGAATTGTCAACTGTAAGTTAAATATGACAGAACTGTTCAGGTAAAGGCTAAAAGGGAGCTTCTGGGTGATCAAGATAGACAAATCAGGAGGTTATAGAAATTAACACCAAAAGATGACCAACTGCATGACGTGTGAAACAACACCTCAGGTGATGTGCTGGCCTATTGCTCTTTCTGTTTAAGAGGGAATTTTACCCAAAAAAATAGTCCTCCAGTGTGAATATTATGTAAAATAAGCAAGAAGTAGAGTGGTGCTTATGGTTAACAGAAATATACAAACACACAAGGAAGCAGTTCCAGGCTAAAGAATGAAAGGAAACATAAAAATTTCTGCCCTGTTACTTTGAGTTGAACTAAATTTAAAACAACTGGTGACACCATTCACCACCAGGAAGAATCAGGAGATGGGCTAATGGAGGAAATCAATGTCCATAGGGCAAAGGCCAGTGGTTTCCTTTTGCTTAAGCACAGCTGATAAAATATCATGATAATGTTATCTTTCATACAAGCAAACAGCTCCAAAAGTGGCCAATTCTTTCTTCAGAAACCAGCTGCCCATGGAAGCTATCTGTTTGTCTGCACATTTTCTATGCACATTTTTACCACAGCACTTCAGCACTTCCCAGTGCAAATTAAGGATGCTTGAATCAATAATAATACTGATATTATCACAAACAGTGACAAAACTATGTTTTCCAACTAAATAAATTGAACATGAATTGAAACAGCTACGCTATTTTATTTGTAGGAATTAGAACAAACCACAACACTGTGTTGTGCTTTTGCTAAGTCTCATGAGAGGTATGTTTACCCAACTGAGAAAAAGGCAGGTTTTCTTGAGTCTCACACTCAAAGGATAAAAATGCCAAAATAAGCCCTGCCAGAAGCAGCCACAACTGTCACTGGA
This sequence comes from Ploceus nigricollis, assembly GCA_013399945.1. NCBI lineage: Eukaryota > Metazoa > Chordata > Aves > Passeriformes > Ploceidae > Ploceus > Ploceus nigricollis. Next base: position 140,900 of record VXBC01002422.1, on the reverse strand, counting down.
GTAAAGGAGACATACAGCAGTTGCTACAAAGGCTCTGTTTTGCCTAAAGATTTTAGGCACAGGAGGATAATCTTGGAAGAAAATATCTCTCTTGGAAATAAACAAAGATAGCCAAGAGAATAAAAGTGCCTTTGACTGGGATAATTTGCAAATCCTGGTAAAGACAAATCTATTTTCAGGAAAGGGAGGTGACAAAAGAAAGGGATGGAAAACCTTTCATGTGAAAAGAGATTGAAATGAGCATATGCTTGAGAAAGGAAAAGAACAAAGGGCACTCAACTAAATTAAAAGGTAGGATATTCAAAACCACCCAGAGAACTACCTCTTTTCATGCCATGGGCAATCAAACCATGGAGTCCAAGTCTGCAGGTCTGCCTTGAGGCCTAAAATGCAAAAGCCCCACTTGCTTGGACATTTATATGACTAACAATGATGATTGGAATTTCGTAAGATTGAGGAGCAGCAAATTTTAGAAAGACAATTGAATGGCCTGGTGTTAGGATGAAGCTAATCTCTTCTTTAAGAGCAGAGAAGTTCTTTGTGTCTTCATTTTTGTAGCAAGGGGCTGAGAGTGCAGATTATTTCACATAGGCATATTGCAAGGATTTTCCACAACTCCCTTGAGAGCAAGGCATCTTGGCCTGATCACTACCACTGTGGAAATATTTTTTAGTTCACTAGCATTTCTGAAGTCATCACAGAAGTAATTTTTTTCCCAGCCATCTTCCAATCCAAATTCATTCTGGTAGCAAGCAGAGCTTTTCTAATAAAATTCAAGAACATTTCTTAATGAGAAATCATTGTGCTTCAAGAGAAATAAGAGCATTTTGAAAATGTCACCCAAAAAAATGTTATCAAAAAAAATCACATTTTCTTAATTCATTATCTTCTGCAAGTCAGTAAAGTTGAAGGAAGTTGGGGAAGAGTTTGGCACTTCCCAAATCGTGTTTTTTTCCCCAGCTCTTGATAGCTGGGGAAAAAGTAAACCTTGCATGTGATCCCAGATGTGAACAACTCCATCTCAGTCAGTGTGGACAGAACCTTTGAAGAGTCCCATAAGCTCAAAAATATGGAAGAAATGCACAAATGAGGAACAACACAGATCTCTGTCCTGTGCCTATACCAGGAGCAAAAACAATCTGCTGACCAAAAAATTGGTAATTCATCATCTACTCTCCTACCTACACTTATCCACTGAAGAACTTTCCTGTGCCATACACAGCCTTTCTAGACTGCCTTGGGGATGACATCTCAGTGTGGTGGTGAATTGGATGTCAAAACTTAGTTTATTGGGATCCTATAATGTCAGAGGGAGCCATTGGTTGGTTGGTTGGTTGGTTGGTTGGTTGGTTGGTTGGTTGGTTGGTTTTTTTAGCTGAGATCATTGCATGGTTTTGGGAAAAGCAATCCATAAAGCAGGGATTTGGACTGTACAAAGTTAGGGCACATCTTTAGAACTAGCATCCTCTGTGCCCAATGATATTCACCATGCATTGTTAAGTTCATTAAACTGTAAGAAAGCAAACAGAAAAGTATATCTACAAATATAGCATGTAGTTCTACAAACTTCTTGCTCATTGTTTGAATTTTCTTAGTGCAGAAGACAGAATAGTCTCTCCATGCCTAAAACGTTAAGCAGAACCCAAAAGCCTTGAGCCTATGCATCAAAACTCTCTTCATAATACTTTAATGTCCAGTGATCATTTGCAAGAACATTTTTAACCAGTTCATTTCATATCAAAGACATACAACAAAACTAACAGGCCTATTATTGCTGCTTGATTCCATCAGCTTTTCAGATCTTTATTGCCTAAACTGAATATATGTGAGTAGAATTCCACTGTAGATTTTTCTGCTTGATTTTTCACCCTGATTTGGTATTGAGTTTTGCCATCCAGTAGAATACCATCTAACAATATCCACAAAAAATAACGTCTATGAATTTCACTATTCAAAATAAACAAAAAGTTATTACTTCCTTTAATGACATGTTACAATATATATGAATTTGTACAAACACAGAGAGGCTTACACACAGATTTATACGACAATCTTCCCTCCCAAAAAATGAACCATTTCCTTTGAGGTGATAAACAAAAATTAAACCAAACTGCTTAGTCACTACCTATTGGATGTGCAAGGTCTGGTTTCCTCAGCTGAAATCATGCACATTATCAGTTCTCAGGTTATAAATGGGTGGGTTTGCTTTTCCACATGCCAGCTCACTGTGCTAGCCCAACAGAATGCATGCAGCAGCTGATTATGTTGCCACCAAGGGTGAAAAGGACTTTATTTGCTCTGTCTTACTTAGCCAGAAACTCTGTGACTCCTTCCTACCGCAGCTGAGGCCACCCCTGGCCCCGCTGAGGGCGCTGGCGCTGCTGCAGTGCCAGGAGGGGAGCCTGAGCAGAAGGGAACTGAACAGATGTGATGAGCTGGGCTGGCACAGACTGATAGGACCGATAGGACCCTTCCCTGACTTTTTGTTGCCCATTTTGGTCATGTGTCCTTTGAGGCAGGCAGGAATGATTTTGCATGAGATCAGGGAATGTTTGAGGGACCTGATGAATAATAGTAAAAACAGAGTAATTTTGAGAAAGTTAAAATTCAGAATTTTTTTCCTCCCAGATTTACTTACTTTCCTAAAAACAGATTTGTAAGACTAGTCCTAGGTTTAGTCTCTCTATATTATTCAAGAAAACATACCTCTGGTGATTGCTCTTAGATAATCCTTATAATTTTCTGAACATTAAATGCCTTGGTTCAACCCAGTAATAAAATCCAATGCAACATGTGTCACCAGAATATACCTTTGAAATAAACAACATGGTTGAAGATTTAATGTACTCTTAACAGCAGTGAATACTAGTGCTTTAAAGATTTAATTAGTAGTTTGGACATCTTAAAATCAGAAGTGGCATCCTTGGAGTGACGAGGGAAAAAACAGCTATTGCCTTTTTGGAATCACACCTGAAAATCTACGAAGTTTTGTCTTTCTAGTGTCAAAGATGTTTTTAGAAGTGGCTGATCTCATGGCAGAAATCTCAGCTTTGGAAAAGGCTGGAGCTCTTCAAGGTGTGAAAGTCCCATCTGCTCATGACCCCATGTAGTGAGAGCTGATACCCCACGGCAGAGCCAGCAGAGGCTGTGGGGTGAATGTCACCCTCAGCCAGCAGATGCCCTGAATCCCCTGGCAGCAGCTCCTACTGAAACAACCAAGCACTCATCAGAGCAAGGAGTGCTTATGAGCAGGGCATGGATGCAGAAAGCTGCAGTCGCCTCCAACCACATCAAATAAGGGTCTGCTGGGATGTTTTACTGTTCCCCACATCAGTCACCTGTTTCTGAAAAGGACATCCTAATGGCTCCTAGAAAATGGATTAAGGTGCTTCTTGATAGCATCACTTCCCCCATTTCAACTCTGGCCTGGAGGCATGAGTTACAGTTAATTATGTATGTGATGTTTTTGCTCTATTATAAAAAGCAGTTGTGCAACCAAACTTCTGCTCTGTTGTTTAGAAGCAGCATTTGGCTGCTGTCACTAGGTTACAGCCAGGTTGTGCAGGGTGGGGGCAGTAAAAGTGTGATATTAATGCAGTGGAAAGGCGTGATGCACAAAGGAATCTATTTCTTTTGCAGCCTTCTACAGGTGCTAACATCATCTGATTTTAAATATGGCACTCATGCTTTATCCCCTTCTACTTGTGTATTTGCATTAGTTTCACTAAATGCATATCATTAAGGCTACAATTGTGCTTGGTGATGTCAGTTAAAGCATTGGTGTGTCATTGGTTCTAAATCGGTATTTTATCAATTAGGTATCAGATGTCCTGGACCAATTTAAGGCCAGTTCCTAGAGCCCTGCCTGTCCTCGTCCCAGATCAGGAGCTGGGCAGGTACTGCCAGATGGACTCAATATTACACTCAGTACCAAAATCAAATGTAGTACTAAGAACAATGCACAAAAGGAGGTGCTTCATCAGGAGATGTACACACCATGATTCCCAGATGACACTGGCAGCTATTTCTGCAAGGCCTAACCTGAAAGACAGCAGAGCAAGTTTTGTAGGTACAAGAGAGGAAGAGAAAAAAATCAAACTAAACCAACATTAGAGATGGTGTTTGCCAGCCCTTTGAAGACCCTTTGAGAAGTGTGGATGCCTCATACCAAAGGGATCTGTGTCTGCTTCATGGCACTCACAGTCTTCTTTATCCTGAGGCACAAGCTGACCTGGAGTTACCTCTGGTGGCAGGTAAAAAATAAAACAACCCATCTTGTGTAGCTGGTGGATGGTCATACTCCCTTCCCATGGATCAGGCACATGGGCTGGGAAAAAGACTGTGATGAACAGCTGGATGGCTGCCCTGCTCTCATCAGGAGCTGCCATTTTTCCAGGGGGCATCTGATGATGCTGCTTGTTAATATCTCTGTACCCAAGTACCTCTGTGATTAGTGTCAAGCACAGCAGTCATGAATGGTCATTCCTTACCCATCACCCTTGAAATGCATATTTTGCTTTAAAAACTGATTTAAGCCATTTAGGAAGCACTTTGGCATATTTATTTTATATAGCTTCTTTGGGGATAGGTTTAAGTAGCTTCATTCATATGCTAATTTGAATCTATTTTCTGTAAGAATTTGTTTTATATTTTACTTGTTTTCTCCATCAATTAAACTTGAGGTGAGGAAAAAGTACAGATTGTTACTAAATTTCTCAATACTGAGTTCAGCTATGTCTGAACTGAGTGATCAACAAAGGCAGCATTCAGGTCCTCTGGTATTTAAAGGGTATTTTAACTGTCAATGAAGGAAGAAAGGGAAAAAGAAATACTATCTTAATTTTTAAAAACCTGTCTTTTCCTCAGTCCACATGATTCATCACCTAGGTATATTGTGCTTAATAATGAGACTATTTTCTTTATAAAGCAGAAGCAGCATTGCTATATTTTCGTCAAAACACAATGACTTTTTTATTAATATTACATAGGCTTCAGCTGCCCATTTGAAACATCACTGCAGAGAGCAGATATCTGCTATAATTCACCATAACACCAGGTAATTCCTATTCAGAATATGTGATTTATAGCTAAGAGGCCTGACAGCCTGCTGGACTAGGAAGAAGCCAAACTAAGCTCAGCAGAGTTTGTGCAAATTGTTAACTTATGGGATTGTATGAGTCCCAGGGATCGTTTCCCCCTCTACTTTGCCCTTTTTAGTGATTGCATTTTTGTTGTTGTTGCAGTGACTTTTTCTTTTTGTAAGCTCCTTAAATCTGGGATCAAGATTTCCTAGCAGTTAGCACAGTGCCTGACCCATCAACACCCAGGCTCCCCATGGGTCTATTCAGTGCTATCAAAATTGTGGAGCTGTAATACTACCCTCTGCCATGCCAGAAGTGTATGTTAGTAAAAGCTTTCAAAATGTTTTAAAAAGGAACAAACAATGTTACTGAGGGGAGGAATGGGCCACAGAAACCTGCCAAGACTGCCCAGTGATAGAGCTGGGCTTAGAACATGCTGCTGCTCTAGTGTGCAACAGCCACTGAGCTCTGTTTTCCTCCTGCAGGAAGATAAAAGCAGCAATTCATCCTGAAGACAGAGTGCAAGAATCACTCCCCAGCAAGTCCACAAGCACAAAAGTGATTTGTTTCAGCTGCCTCCCTTGATTGCTTTTGCTAGAGCAAGGGCATGTTCTCCACTTCTACAAGTACCTCTGACTCATCACAGGTATCAAAACATGCTGAATAACATTTTTTAAAAAGTCTACATTTACATATATCACACTCACTGAACTGTGCACACTTATTTGTGCACTGACCAATCTCTTTTTCCTGCCGTAGTCACAGAGCCAGAGGGACCAGACAGGAGAGAAGGGCAGATCAGAGCTAAGTCCATCAGGGCAGTGATCCAGCAGATGCTTTGAATGCAGCAAAAATGAAAACTTCACAAAACTGGGCTAATTTACCACAACATTCTTTTAGTAGACTACAAAACAATCAATTCCACAGACTGTCCTTTTTAAAAATTTGTATCATGTGGGAAGTAAGTTTTCCTTTGTTCTCTTCTGATGCTTTCAATCAGATTCATAATGCCTCTTCCTGGGGGCAACCCCAAGCTACATTGAAAGTATTTTAATGGACCTAAACGGAAACTTTTGCAAAACTCTGCTGAGAAAATTTCAGAATACTCAGTTTTACTCCTATTTGGGATTAAACAATTCCTGTAGCTAACTCCTGAAAAAAAATCCCCTTTCTCAGCCGTAGTGCCAGGCACAGTGTACATTACTGCAGTTATGCAGGAGTCACTTCATTCAGGACATGAATTCACATTTTGGCTTTCTGCATCTCTTTCAGCCATCAGCAGAATTACAGCCATATACCACACAATGCCAGGCAATTGTTCAGAAGGGGGAAAAAAATGCTGGTGCTTAACAGAAGAAATAAAAGTGATGGACTATCAGAAGCCAGCTACACTTGCTTTGGATTAATATCTTTGCTTTCTCTCTAATTGCCATTAGCAATGGCACTTGGTCCCAACCCCAGTTTTTTATCTCTTTGTAAGGTGGCACTTTCAGCAAGATGCCAGATTTTCCTCTTCTATAATGCTGGAAAACTGAGATGCAGGCAGTCCTCAGGCTCTTCAACTGAGCAGAAACGAAGCTTGCATCTTTGACTAGATTATGACAGCCAGACAGTGACTTTTTTTCTTGTATGTTATTTTTTGATCCTGGCAAATTAGCTACATGCAATAGGGAATAACATTATCAGGCAAGCATTTGATTTTGGCTACTATAAGGTGTGGAAGTCACACAGTAAGTTAAAAGCTGAACAGTGAAAATGATCATTAGAATTATTTTAAACAGATTAAGCTATTGCCAATCACTCATTCTCTCTGAATTGAACAAAGCTGTAGTAACTGTTTGAAAGAGCAAAGGACTTCAAAATCCCCCATCTTTTCCTTGAGTAACTTAAATGAAATCTGAGCTGGAAGATAAGGATGTTGCAAAAAGACACCTCTTCGTATAAGCAGGAAAGACTTGAATGGGTTAAGCCATATCTGGCTGAGTCCCAACAGACATAAAAATCACCTGTGCCTGCTCTGAAATAAATCAGTGTCCTTTTCTGCTGCTGCCGTTGTCTGGAAATAATGCAAATGCAATGGGCCTGCAGTGACATTGTGCCGCACTCGAAGGAGACACATAATAAATTGTCCCCTAATACTGTTAAAGAGACATTTTCGTCTTACTCAGTAGCTTTTGAGGTTGAACTGTGCTACTTACTCGTTGAGGATTGTGATACGGTGTCATGTCATTCTGTTTTATTATTTGCTTAGCCTCTTATTGCTTATATGCACATTTGCTTCTTGAGTTTAAAAATGCATTTTGCTGCTTATGCTCAATGATAACGTTTGCTGGCTTGGAGGGAAAAAAGCAGGGAGTTTTCTTTCCACTTTGTTTCTGTTGTTTTAATCATTTCTTTCCAACAGCAGCTGGAACAGATCGTAGATCCATATGATTTGGTTCTACTGCATTCATCACTTGGAAAAATGCACAGCTGTGTTAAAGGAAGACAGAAAGAATTTGTCTGCCCAGCGGGAAGCTATTGCTGTTCCATAATTGTTTGCTAAAAGGAAGCTGGAATAAAAATGGAGGTAAATGGATATCAGTGTCAATCCAATCCATCAAAATGAGTTTAACTGACTGGGGAGTTACAGTTAAGTAGCTGGACGTGAAAGCTGGCAAACCCAAGATGAAAGGAAATAATTAGCTACTTTAAATATTTTGCATCTTTAAAATTAAATCTGATTGCATCACCTTCTACACACACAAAAAAAAAAATTGTAGAACTATCAGCAAGACATTTCCTAATATCCAGGGAATAAAGTCAAAGCAGAAAAACCGTATGAGGACAGTGATAAGCAAAAGCTCAAACTACAGCACATAGTAGTATTTGGTTTTGTTTGGTTGGTTTTGTCATTAAATTCCCCAAATGCCCAGTTCTATCCTAAAATTTCCCTCTATTTTGTGCCAAGTTGAGTAGGGGAATATTTGTGTATTCTTACAGAGAAGCAGCTCAGGGATGGATCTTGCTAGAAATTTACATAGTAAAAGGGAAGGAAGGAAGGAAGGAAGGCTCAAATCGTTTTCCTGTGAGCTGGCAGCCCAATTCTTTTCATGCTTTTGCCAGAAGAGGATAACATGAGGCTGAGAACAAGTGCGTGTGCAGAGCAGATTTGTTAATATTGCAACCCCTTGCCCATTCAGCTTTCAGGATCCAGGATATTGTAAATGAATAAAAAACCTGTCTGTCTTGGCACCTTTCTGCCTCATTTTCATGCGTGATCACAGCAGAGAAAACAGAGACAATGAAAACCACTGAACCAGAGTAGTGAAGAAGGGATTTGGCTTCAGCCATCAGTGCTGTAAAATTTGTAAGCAATATGGTTAAAGCCATTAAGCCATCTTCTGCACATCAGGGTTTTGCAGGGTAGAGAGCAATAGCTGAGTAAGGGCTAAAGCATCAGTGTCCTTTGGAGGCAGCTGTGTTTTGGGCTGACATTCCTAGATCACAATGTTAGAGGAAACATAGGTTTATTACTTAGCCTGACCATTGTAGTCCACAGACCACAGGACTTGCTTGGCTGATTCCTGCTTCAAGCCCCTGATTTAGGATTGAATGGTAGTTTTTTCAATCTGTGGTCCATGGACCTTGCAGAATTATGTCCCTAGAAAGTACATAACTTGCCATTAGAAAAGGCTTTTAAATACACTATACAAAGGTGTATCACGTCCCATCCCTGTAAATGTGCAAGGCCTGGTTAGATGGGACCTTGAGAATGTGGTTTAGTGGAAGGTGTCCCTGTCCATGGCAGCAGGGTTGAAACTAGATGATCTTTAAGGTCCCTTCCAGCCCAAAGTGTTTTATGATTCTATTATTCCCCTTGGGAAATCCACAGGGGTTCACATATCAAAGACAGCCTGAGACCACATACTACAGCACAAATCTATTTAACGTCTCCCAATATTGACCTGAAATTTTGCACTTCTACATCAAGGAGTCACTTAATGCTATCTTGGTTTCAATTGCCATATCTGTAGTCCAATTACACTTTGCTTCAACTGCCAGATATTCAATCTGCTGTATCTTTTTCTGTCAAACTGAAGAACTCTCTGTAATCATGTTCCTGCTCTCCAAGGAGGTACTCACAGACCAGCAAAATCACCCTTAAAGCCCTCAATAAGTTAATCAGACTATGCTCCTTAAAACTTTCTCAATAAGTCATGTTTCATGGTTCCAGAAAGTTTCTCAGTTCTTTTCTCTGAATACTTATTAATTTATCAGTCACTCCTGAAATACAGCAGTGGACACAGCATTGCTGTGGATGATGACAGGACCGTTCAAGTACAGAAGCAAATGATGCTCTCCACCTCACACCAAAACATTGATATTCATATTTCCATTTCTAAATTAGCATTTCTGGTAAAGTGGCAGTAGTTCATGTCCATGGATGATCTTATATGACCCATAAGTCTTTCCAAGACCTACACTTTCCCAGGACAGTCCTCATGCTGCAGAAACTACCTGAATTCATTGCTCTTCCTTGTATGACACTGTACATGTTTGTCCAGACCTATTGGAAATTATGCTCTTTGCTTCCACTCTTTTTACAAAGCTGTCCTCATTAGGAACTCATCCTGACTTTACGGTATAGTCAGAGAAGCTATAACAAATTTACAGTTTCACATGTGCTCTCCAGATACCTTCAACACCGTTCACTTCATGCTCTCCTCAGCACTGCAAACACTTAACACACCTCCAGTCTTTCAGGAAACAATTCATGTGTTGCATTTATAAAAAACAGACCACAAGTACTGATCTGCTGTGCATAAGCCTGATGTAATTTTACAATTAAAGATCTAATATTTGTAAAATGTGCATTCACCTTCTGAATGCTAACCAACCTTGATAATAAAAGTTTGGTAAATAAGAAAAGGAACAATGATATACATGGGTACCTAGGAATTTTTTTTTTCTCATACCCGTAATGAATATTGACATTTACAGAATGACCAGACTTTGGAAATTCTTTGACGTCTCACGTGGCTTTACCTTTTTGCTCCTGAGACATGAAAAACAAAGGGAAACCCTTACTCTGCTCCTTGTGTTTTTTCCTGCTTAAGGAAGCAATAATAGCAAGGTGGTTTATGTTTCCCAAGGTCCACAAAGATACAGGCTATGGCCCAGGGCATAATCTTTTGATAACATTTCATTTTCATTTTGAGACTACTGGGACATGACACATGCCACACATTTCACAGGCTTGCAAAGCCACCTTTTGTAGTAGAGAGGGCCAGGCCGAGTCGCCGTGCTAACTTTTGAAACCAAGTCGCCTGCCTCCTCATCAGGAGGCAACACCTTTCTTATGTACTGCAATTCTACAATGCATTATCCTCTCTTCCTTGTTTTCAGAATAAACTGGTCATTTCTGTACCTTTTCCAAGCCACAGCCTTCTACAGGACTTTTTGTCTTCACACAGGACTAGAGGATTAGTGCTGTCTCATATAGAAAATAATTACTCCCAGAAGAGCATTTTCCTGGTCAGCTTGAAATTTAGTCTCAAGATATTTTAACCAAAAGCCATTGAAAATATTTTTGTGCAGTGCTCTGCTGATTGGGATTTTTTTTTATTCTCTGGAAATTTCATAAGTTTGGGGATTTTGTTTTTGGTTTGGGGTTTTTTGTCTTTCTGTTTTGTGCAAAATTACCAGGGAGATTATAGTTCCCTTGGTAAATTCAGTTTCCAATTCCCACAAATACTTCTGAATTCTTTGCCATCAGGATGTTTTCAGAAGATGATAAATTGAAAAGAGTGGATTAAACTAGGAGATGAATCTTTGGTAATTTCAGCAGCTCTCAGCAAAAGCCCTGGAATCAAAAAGCTTCTTTAACTCTAAAACTAACTCTTATTAGCATGAACACAGAGAGATTTATATCCAAAATTACCATGAAAACATAAGAAGCTCAACTTGAAGTATAGAAAATGAATACATATTGTTCTCCCTCTACAAGACTTTCCCATCAAGAGCCCTCCCAGGGAGCAGAGCATTTGATCCTCCACCCCAGTATATTCAGACAGATCCTGCTGCTAGCAGGGTGTCCTGTGATGAACCTGTGGCTCCCTCTGGGCAGAAGTGTCTCCATCCCCCTGACAGTTTTCCACAACTGAGACCTCCTCGTGTTTGGAGCCTGACCTGTGAATTCAATTGCACTTCTCAAAGATAATCCATCTATGATTTCTAGAGAGTAAACACAGTACTAACCACTCCAATGAATAAGGAATGAAGGGCTGAGTGATCCAACAGATGACACGTGTGACTATAGGAAACGTGGTGTCCGACCAGTGGGAATGATGTGCAGAACTCTGTGATATCAGAAGGCTAATTAATTACTTTATTAAACTATATTATATTATATTACACTATATTATATTAACAAGAACTATATCACTACTAAGAAAAACCCGTGACTCTCTGCCAAGAGTCCCGACACAGCTGTGACCTAATTGGTCAATCAATCTAAAACACCATCACTAGTGTCTAATTAAGAAATCACCTTGGGTAAACAATCTCCATAACACATTCCACATATGCACAACAACGAGCAGCAACAAGTGAGATAAGAATTGTTTTGATCGTTCTTTTCTCTGCTTCTCTCACAACTTCTCTCAGGAAAAATCCTGAGAAAGCTAAGTCTCTCTCTGTTCAGAGGATATGTGAATACCAATGTGACAACCATATAATTCTGTAGCCTTGGGCCTGTAAATGACAGGAAATCTCTCACCTGTGGGCCACATAAAGCCCACAATATCAGAGTTTGCAGACACCTTCTTTCTGTATCATTATGGGGTAACACTATGGCACAGACAAAAGTCAACAAAACACATTTCCAAAGTCTGGTTTAGCTTTTTCCTGAAATAATCATAAAATCATAGAATAATTTGGGTTGAGAAGGACCTAGAAGACCACATAGTTCCAGTCTCCAAATCTCTTCTAATGCCCTACTTTGTGACAGCCCTCTAACATTTAGGGATAATTATTAGTCCTTTCTGTATGGAATCATCACATGAAATGCAATCACCAAATAATTATACTAAGGAATAATTTGGCCAACTGGATAAATAATAGATCTTGTTGTACTTTATTAATTTTAAACACATAAGCTTACAATATAATTGCCAGCTGCATTTCTGGCTTTACAGCTTTCTGAGGAAGAACAGTGAGGAACCAGTATTTCAGGCTGTAAACCCGTGGAGACAGAGCCTGAGGAGACACTATCAAGAAGCAAAAATACCACAGTCACACACACAGAGGCACAACAGAGCTGAGGAAGGATCTTTGATCTTTGGTTCAAGCTGGTCCATGGCCAAGAAGCTTTTGTTTTTCTAGAGAGGTGGTGAGTGTCTTCTCAAGTGAAAAAAAAAACCTCCTCACAATCCACCCTCTTTCAAATCCACAGACTTGAAAAAGGCAAAACTCCATGCTCATTGCCCTTGCTTTAATCCACACTCTTTGAAAACCCAACACTTGCACTACTGCAGTTTGTTCATGATGCCATTTACCTTCCCAGCCTACATTTCCCCAGATTAAGGTCCACACCACTTTCTAACACTGAGCCCACACTGAGAGTCAGAGTCAGATCTGAAATACAGCAACATCCACATGTATGTGCAGAAAGCCTGAGAGAGTTGCCCAAAAGGGGTGAAATACCTTACTTTATCTCAAATGATGTTGAATCCTGGATTCTCTTCTCTGGAAGCGCAGTCAGCACTATTTTACAAAAGACTTGTACCTTGACTATTTCCTAATTTTACTCTTAAATAATCACTCTCTGGAGGAAATATGACATTTCTGCTGCTTTCTCCCAAAAGCAAACTTCTCCATGTAGCACAATGTTCCTCAGGAAAATCATCTTGCTTTATCACAATTTCTGAAGAACCTGGAAGAGAATAGCAGAGCTAAAAGAATACTGGGACATGCCAGAAACATCAGGTTCCTCTTCCTAATGCTTTGCTAAGTTTGTTGCTGACTCTTAACCTGAAGCTTTGAATCAGAAAATCAATAAGGTCACTGAAACTCATGTATAATCTTCATAGTCACTGTTAGCAGTCAGTAACAACAGCTGGATTCTCCAAAACAATACCTTGCCATCAGAATCATTAGAAACTGAAATTATTTGCCCAAATTTCAAAGGATTTATTTTCCAACATACTAAAACAAGTTTTGACTCATAGAGAATGGAGAAACTGCTTGGCTGAGCAGGACCAGGGCAACATACAACCCTCTGAAGAACTGCATCAAACCAAATGGAAGGAATGGCCAGAAACACAAAACAAAAATAGACTCCTGAAATTAAACTCTGAACAAACTAAACTTTGTAGCAAATACTCAGGATATTTTGCTGAGTTGTTGCTACTTTCTACTTTTTTGGAGACAGTAAGTCTTTTTCACAGGTCGGATTCAGGCTAAGATTTCACTTTACCTGGGCTTTTATACACTATCTCAAATTATTAGTTTAAGCATTGCCTAAGATCTTGGAGTAGGTTTGTAAAACCCAGTCATCAACTGTCTTTAAGATGAGCTCAAAGTGGGAACACAAAGTCCCAGACTGTATTCACAGATCTGGAACTGTTTTGCTCTTGAACAAAAAGAGGAGAGACCTTTTAGTTTGGGGTTTAGCACTGGCTGAACTTCATTGTTTCTGAAATCAGTGGGAGCACCATGAACAGCTTTAAAAAGCTCTAGGAGACCTCAGGAAAACATTCAAGGGATAGCTGTACAACCTTCTACAGGCAGGTATAAGCTTACTCTGCCAAGGTACAAGCTGACTCTTGGGCACAATAACTCAGTGCAGAGTCAGTATGTGCAGACTCTCAGACGACTTAGCTCAGTTTCAGAAACATGATGAGGAGACCTACAGGGCTTCCACTTTGCTAACAGTCAGAGCAAGCTTACACTTGTCTGGAAATACTACAGTGACTGCTCCAAGAGAGGATGCAGTCACACCTGAAAACCTATGCTGTTGCACCTGCAAACCTGTTAAAACTTTATTCTTTCTCTCCAAAACATAGCTATAGTGGCAGAAATAGAATTCAGATTTGTCATGGTAAAGGCACTGATGAACTCACAAGTGACGCTAGAAGAGCTCATGAATCAGGTATCAGTCCTGCAAAATGCATGCATTTATGCACCACAAGTGTTCCCAGCAATTCTAATAGAAATTTCAGTGTGTTTGTGGAACATCCCTGCTCCAGAGCTGAGGAGAAAAGAGTCTGTCACAATGTCATGTGTAGCCATTTTCCCCCACTCATTTTTTTTTCTTTCTTCAGTAATTTCACCAGAAGATGATAAAGTATTTTTATGATTAGCAAAAAAACCCTAACTAGGACAACAGGAAAAGAACAAAACTGAAAGACCAAGTACACTTAAGGCTGAATTTCACCAAAAAGCAACAGATTTCCTGGTTCAAGAAAAAACATATATGTGTATTAGGTATTTAGGAGTAGATGGGCCTAAGCAAGATTAAAAGTAGAGAAAACTTAGTGGACAACTTATATGTTTTTGTAAAAAATAGTGTGAAAACTAACTCATTTTAACATGTTCTCTGTCTGAACTGGGCTCAGATTCTTTCATCAACAATTCAGTCTGAACCCAACACCTGCATGTAAGCCCTTGGTTAAGGTCAAATACCTATATTACACTGCCCTTCAAGCAATATTGAATCAGTAAAGTATCTTTTCAGCTACAGTTATATTAGATATAGCTATTGACTTCCTTCTTTTTTATTGCACTATAAAACACGCTGTAGTGAAAATAAAGGTTTACTTTGCAACAGAGAATTCACAGACATCTATTACTGCTGACTTTTCAAATCCTTGGATGTGTGTCTTGCTGTCTGTGTTGATTGAGATATTCTGAAAACCAATTAACTGTCCTTCAACCAGCGTCTGACTGGTGTAATTAGTGCAGTGTGTTTCATGTATTTGTGTAGAGTAGATGCTGAAATATTTGTCTGTGTCCCTTTGTGTATAACCAAACTATTAATAAAAGGTTAGGTTTCTTTCTTTCCTGTTTTCAGAAAACAGACAGAAAGCTGCCATCCTCACAGAGGCTCCGGGAGTTGGCTGCCTCCTTTTGATTTTAAAGATAATAGTGTCTCATCTTGATTCATCCCGCTGTAACAACTGAAGATCCAAGTGTTCTTTTGCCAAATACTGAGGTAGCTTTGAGACAGATGTAGCATCAGGAACGAGCAATTATATTCACTTTTATAAGCTTCAGGTGGAAGGTTTGACAAAGAAAATGCTCTAGGACCCTCAAGCAAATAATCAGTAGCAAAAACAGGCTCAGATTTTTAAATTCCTAAAGTGTTCTACAAAAGAAATCATCTAAGACATTTTAAAGTGTTATTTTTCAGACACCTGAAAGATGTCTAAAGTGCAGAATGATCCTTTTTACACTCAGTCATCTCATCTCTGGTTTCCCCATTCCAATACTGTAATGCAAACTCCCATGAGATTATCTCTGGTCAAATTTAAAAAAAAAAACCCCTTCCCAATTAGTAAAACTAGCACTATTCCAAGAGGATATACAAGAAAGAAAGATGTTCCGTATTACTTAGCTTCTGAAAGCATTCAAACACAGGCAGTGTAGACAAACCTACATTTTAACCACAGGCATTGTGCTTGCCTGGGCGCTGCAGATCCAGGCAGCATCTCAGATTGCTGTGAAAATAGATGTTTACAGTATAAATGGTGGTCTACCACCATCTACCTATCAGGAAGGAGCCTATAGGCTTTTGTGTCACAAAAGCACATATTGATGATTCCTATCAGGGAACGAAGAATCAAATTTGCTGCTCTGCTGAGTCACAACTGCTGAGGTTTGTCCTCAAAGTACAAGGAGCCTCCCAGTACTCTTACTGTCTCCTAGGGTCACTGAAAAGCCAGGAACATTTATGCAGATATCCAGGCCTCATTGCAGAAGACCTCCTAATTACAATGAAGCAAACAGCATGGGAAGTGGGAAACCTGAAACAAGCAGGGGCAAGGATAAGACACACAAGCAGAGCAAATAACACAGTAACAGCCAATGCCTGCTATTAGTTGCACAGCCAGATCCCAAGCTTATTTAATTTTTATCTCTTTCTTTGATGATTAGAGGATGTCCAGAGAAATAATTGAAAAGGAAGTGAGGAGGATAAGATGGAGGAAGGCTTGGAAGAAATTTCATGATAGAACCACAAACCCAGAGTGTAGCTACCCCTTTATGATATGGCCAAGCTCCTCAGGAATCACAGCAAACACCATTGCAGTTTGCAGCAGTCCCAAAAGCTGGAGAGACACAGTCTGGGCAGGGAGGGAAAAGATAAGAGAGGGGCTTTTGAATTAAGAGCTAAAGGAATGCATGGATCCAAATCTCAACTCTTCATCTCAACAGCTTGTGAATTAATCAGGCAGGTTCACTGATTTCCTTTTCAGTCCTTCAGACTGTCTGAAATCAGACAGGCACTTCTTTTCCGTGTGTGTGTGTGTGTGAGTGTGTGTGTGCTGGTAAACACAGCAGCTCTTCCACTACTACAAAAATTATATAATTTTACCTTGTAACAAGTATGAATTATAAATAGTAAACTATCAAACTTAAACCAGGCACACTAAGTCATCCTTCAAACACTATCACTCATCTATTGAAGTGGTTGGGACCAGACAGGATCCTTGCCCTGGTGAGAGCCAGGTAGGAGAGGTACTACTACCTGCTGCCAAGAAATCCCTCCATCCTTACAGTGAGCTGTAGATGCAAAACACCTGCCTGCTGGATTGTGCTCCAGAGAGGAAATGTTTGTCTGAGAGGGGAATCAACACTGTGAAACTAGACTGCTACTTGTGTTTTGACAAGGTTTTGAGAACCTCATTGTATGGGGAAATTATAGTCTGCTGAAACAAAAACAGTGAGGAGAGAGGAAGAGAAATGCCAAAGATGACATATATTATGACTCTTCTGCAGGTGAGTTTGCCATTTTAGCCTGTCACAATTTGCATCTACATTTGCATTTTAATTGTTCTGTGAAAGCCTTAGCATTGGAACAAATCCAGAAGGAGCACACATGAAACATGCATCCACACACAGATACAGGTCTTGGATGGATGCCTAATCTTCTCCAATGGGAAGAGCTTGCTGTAGGCAAAGTCTCAGAAACAAAACCAATTCTCCATTCACCTCAGGTGAGTCAAGAGAAGCCTTGTGGTAGGAACTGCAGACGAGCACTTGTCTGTTCAGGAAACCAAACAACTTATATCTATCAAAGATATCTAAAGAGGGATTTAGGGGGCCTTATTCTGGTATCCACCTTTAAAAGCACATAATTACATATTTCCACTTGAACCATAGGAACGCCGAAAGGCCCCAGCGTAGATCAGCAACCTCTCCTGCCAAGCACTGTGTTAACAGCAGAGTCAGGTCTTGCCACAAACAGTTTACAAGACAGGCAAAGGAAATAATCACCATCTTGTTTTTCTGGCATGAAACTGAGGCCCAAGGCCAAACAGAAGAGCTGACAATTGAAACAAGATTGCTTATTAAAAAGAAATGCCAGGCCAACAACTTAAATCAAGGCATTTTCCTTCACTGAACATGAACCCACTGATTATCACCTCAAATTCATGCTCAATTGCCATTCCTCAGCCAAGAAATCTGCTTTCAATGCAGTTTATGCAGGAGAGTTATCAGAGTTGAGGCTAGAAGTGAAAACCCTGTCTCTTTTCTCTCAGCTTCCTCCTAAAGAGCTGGTTCCTCTGCCTCTCTACCAAGAGCCATTCTTCCCACAGGAAGGGCACCAAAGACATGAACCACTGTGATTAGGAGAAGCTTTTGCAAAAGTGCTTTAGTACATGCAGCCTGGTTGCAGTGCTCAGTCCACAGCTGTGGCACTTACTATGGGGAGCAGCATCCTGGAGATTAGTTTTGCTTCACAAGCCAGACCACAGTGGCAGTAAGTCAAGCTGGATCCACTCTGCTCAATAGAAATTACATCTAGTCTGAGTATGGGAGAATTGAGACCCAGGGAAGATAATGATTTTTGCCTCAGTGAAACACTGTAGACTTGCAGTTTCCTTAGTAGCTATCAATTTAATTGCTGTCAAACACAAAGGGATGTTTTACAAAGTCATGAACAGGTAAGAAACTCTGACTTACAGCTTCCTAATTCTCACATTGCAAAACAGTTTAAGGTAGGGGTGGTGTTTTAACAGAGAAAAAAAGAGGGTAACCTAGTTTATATATATGTGTCCCTATTCATTAGGATGGTTTTTGCCATAGCCAAGAAGTAATTCCTGGGACTTTGCAAGCTTCACTCAGTAACAGAGATTTGTAAAACTTTCTCAATCAAGAGAAATACTCTTAAAAAAAAAAAACTAATTTTAAAAAACCCAAGTAAGTCAAAGTGAGGTGGGCTTGTTTTTTAACTCGTGTTCCTTACTGAACTGGGTGAGAAGTAATCAAACAAATGGTTAAACTTGCAAACTTGGAGACAGCCTTCAAAAAGAGCAGGGTGGGAAGGCCCAGCAGGGAGATAGCTTCATTTGGCTCAGCACTTTTCAGAGCAGTTCATCTGATCATGCCCTCAGCAAAAGAAGTGGGAGGATTTTTTTTTTTAATGCCTGTGGGACCTATTTCTGAGCTTGTATTCTTAACACTTGAGTTTTTAAAATACCGCCCAGTCAGAATGAAAAAGTCAAAATCAAGTAACTGTGGACAGAGAACAGTATTGCCCCCAGTAAAAAGTCTCTTACCTTCTTTTAGAAAAGAAAGAAACAACGGGGTAGGGGGAGAGAAATGTGGGGAAAAGTCAGTTTTTATAACTCAGGGCTGCACTATCAGACAGAAATAACTGCAGAAATTAAGACACTCAGTATTATCTTGACTCTGCTCCTCTGTGTATCCCTAAATAAGATATCTCTTTCTAGCCTTCTTAATTAGCACCTCCTAATCAGTTACTTGCAGAAAAACTGTCTGTGGGTCTACTGCATCTCCCTAACCTCAACAGCAGGAGCTAAAGGGTTAAATGATATAGGACACAGTTTCCTTTTTTATATGATAACTAAGAGCTGCAATATAATTGCCTGATTGCTCTATTTCATTAAGGTTCCTTTTCCCTTCTATTTCAAAAGGTTAATGCCACTCATATTTCCTTTTTTTATTGTCTGGCTTCACATAATGTCATGGGACAAGACAAAATAAGCAGTTGCCTCAACAAACTGTAATTCATCCCAGCAGAACAACGACTGGCCGTAACTCAGTCTATTTTTAAATCCAACAAGTAATGAAAATCACTAAAAATAATACATTTCCTAGAGCTAGGACAATAGGCTGAAAATGTGTAATAATTAGTGCTCTGGCCCAAGTGCTTCAGGCTTTAAACTGTTTTATGACTGCAAGATCTGTTCTTAGCAATCAGCCCAGTCCATTGGTACCTACTTAACATATTTATTATTAACTAGCTTTTCTTGTACCATCTATGTTTAATCACAAGCTGAAAGCACCACATGACTGCAGAAAGAAATCTGTGCCTTCTCACTTGTTCCCCCTACTTCAGGACACTCAGGGGTAGCATAAATTAATTCCCTGTCTAAAAAGGGAAAGTCTGGCACAAAAAGAAAATACAAGGAAACTGTTTTGACACAGTTTGATACATAGCCATGTTTATATGTACCAAAGAAAGTAGGCTGTGGGTCAAAAAATATATTAAAAAGCTCCCACCCAGGCCAGCTGCCTCCCCTCAGAGATATGAAGTGGCACACAGACACTGATCTCCACTCCTCTTTTACAGTAGCATTCAGTGATCTTCAGCAAGACCCTCTGTGCTTCATAAGTTCAACCATGTGTGTAAGGGGATAATAAATACACAAAAAACATCTTGAATAATCCCTGACAACCTGCCAAAAAATGTCTGCTCCTTCAGCAGTGCTTTTTCTTAATCTGCATATGCTTTTTCCTTTAATTATTAGCTCATGCAATGCTCCAATACCTGACAAATTTTTTTGTACCCACAGTTTTGCATCCTCAGGAATGGTACTTTGAGGATGAAGGCATCATTTGGAATCAAACATGCTCTCAAGTAAAACAGGCACTTTTCTTAGGGCATTTAACTGACTCTCAGTGCTACTGCAATTGACTTGGTCTTAAAATCATAGAATCACAGAATTGTTTAGGTTGGAAAGCATCTTTTAAGATCAGTGAATCCAACCTTTAACCCAGCACTCCCAAGTAATCACTAAACCATGTCCCCAAGTACACATTTTTTAAATCCATCCAGGGGTAGTGACTCAGCCACTTCCCTGGGCAGCCTGTTGCAATGCTTGATAATGCTTTTGGTGAAGAAATTTTTTCTAATATCCAATCAAAACCTTTCCTGGTGCAACTTGAGACGTTTCCTCTTGTCCTGTCACTTATTACTTGGGAGAAGAGACTGACCCCCACCTGGCTACAACCTCCTTGCAGTGAGTTGTAAAGAGCAATAAGGGCTCCCCTGAGTCTCCTTTTCTCCAGGCTAAACAACAGCCACTCTTCATAAGACTTGAGTCTCTGAGTCTTCACCAGCTCTGTCACTATTTTCTGGACATACTCCAGCACTTCAAAACATTTCTTGTAATGAGAGACCCAAAACTGGACACAGCACTCAAGGTGTGGCCTCACAAGTGCTGAGTATAGGGAATCCTTATGTTTTCTTCCATCCAATCTCTCAGATATTATTCTGAAGGGATCTTTTAATATAAAATATTCCTTCAAGGAATAACCGACTCAGATAGATAATGTATTTCTATGTTCTGTGTTCTGAAAATGAAGGGGGACAGTCACTGCCCTGGTCCTGCTGGCCACACTATTTCTGATACATGCCAGGCCTTTGTTGGCACCTGGGCACACTCTGGCTCATGTGCAGCTGGTTGTCAATCAGCACTCACAGGTTCTTTCTGCTGGGCTAATATTGAGGCCTGGGGAACACCCCTGGTGGCTGGCCAACAACACCTTTCACCACTCTGGGCCCGTCCATCCAGCTGCTGAGCAGTGCACCTGCCCAAGCCTCGAGCAGCCAGGTTCTCCAGGACAATGCCATGGGAAACAGTCAAAGGCTTTACTAAAGTCCAGGTGGACTTTAAACATCCTTTCCCTCACCCAATAAGCAGGTCACCTTGTCATAGAAGGAGAACACTTTGATCAAGCAGGACCTGCCTTCAAGAACCCGTGCTGGCTGGGCTGATCCCCTGCTTGTCCTGCATGTGCTGTGTGATGGCACCCAAGCTTCCCCAGCCTTTGCTGGCACCAAGGCCAGGCTGACAGGCCTGTAGTTTTCCAGATCTTCCTTCCTGCCCTTCTTTTAAATGGATGCCACATTGGCAAACTCCAGCCTTCTGGGACCTCCCTGCTTAACGAGGACTGCTGTTAAATGGAGAGCAGCTTGTTGAGCTCTTCCAACAACTCCTGAGCTGTTTCCTCTACACTGTGCTGTATTTCCATAAGACAATTACTAAATTGAAGGCCACCACAAAAGCAAGAGCCAGCGATTGTGAAGCTTCTCCCAGCTGCTTAAGGAATGTCTTGTCTGCCTCTTCATCCTGGTTGGGTGATCTATAACAGACTCCTACCATGATATCTGCCTGTTTCTCTGATTTTTATTCATTAACATAAACCTTTTCAATATCATTGTTAAGCTCAGACAGTAAAACTTCCCCAAATAAATAGTGCCCCCATGCTTTTCTCTAGTGAGCCTGGTTTTATCCCTTCTCCCCCTCAAATCTAGTTTAATGCAATTTTGACCAGCCCTGCTATCTCCTGTGCAAAAATCCTTAAAGGCAGGTGCACTCCATCTGTTGAGAGCAGGCCTGGTGTTGTCTAAACCAACTCACAATCAAAAAACTGCAAATTTTGCCAGTGAAATCAGGCTTGGAGCCAAGTATTGATCTGCAGGGTCCTTCTCTTCCCTCCCTCATCATTCCCTGGAACCGGAAGAATAGATGAGAACACTACTTGTGCTTCTGATTTTTAGTCCAGTCATCCCAAGGCAATGAAGACTCTCTTGACTGACCTCAGACTTCTTGTTGCCACTTCATCACCTACTTAAAAAGAAGAGTAATGGTCAATAATTTGAGGGCTGTACCAGGGCAGGACTATTTCTGCTTCTCTTCAGATCTTTATCCCAGGTTCCAGGGAGGCAGCAGACTTCCCTAAGAAGTGGGTCCAGTTTGCACATTGGGCATTCTGTTTCCTTCAGAAGGGAAGTCTCCTACAACAATGACCTGTCGTTTTTCTTTATGGAATCAGTTTTGATCTGGGGTGTGGGCCAAATTAACCTTGGCAATAAATCCATGCTAGATGAACCATCATCTCTTTTGTTTGGTTCCACAGACCAATTCATGCTAACCTTTGCTTTGTTGAGCAAACAGAATAAATGCCATTCAAACTTCATAGGCTGAGTTAGTTTAGGAGAGAAAGCATTGAAAAGGCTTAAACCCAGTTCATTAACCTGCTTTGTCGCTCTAACCTGGCTATTCTCTATAGCCCAGGATAGCTGAGAGTCCCCATCCCAAGCATCGCTGTGCTCAAAACTGTACAGAAACAGAGGGAAAGATCCCTGCCCCAGACTAGAAAATCTCAAGCACGAATTTCAACTGAATTGGAAAAAAACACACTCTTTCATACTTAAGGGTTACTTTTGCCTGTCAGAATCTGTCTGAAGGCTGGTGACAGGAGCACGTTTATGCATGCAAAACACCCACTGAGGTGGAGCCTTGTCTGTGTGAGAGCATTAACATCAAGTCCATTTAGAGAATAAGTTAGATATGGAAAAATAAGAGCAGAGCAGAAATCAACGCTGTTCTTTTTCAGTGTGTCACGCCAACAACATTAATTTCAGCCCACTGGTTTGTGCCTCCCATCACAGAGAGTTCCATCAGTCTTACACGTGCACGGACACCACCATCGCTGTGACACCCTGACGGCACTTCACCCTGGTCAGCTTTAGTCCTCGCTCCCCTCGCTCCTGCCCAGTGTGGAGCCAAAATACAAATATTGCTCCCTCAAAATACAACTGCTGGCATGCTCATACAGACCAAAACAAGACCCAAGAGCTCAAAGTCTCTCAAGTTCTGGGCTCCCAAGTAGCACAGGGACCATCAAAAATCTTAATCTTTATGAGAATCTGGGCTTGCACCTCTCACCCAGAGTGTTTCCTCAGCAGGTCTGGACATCACACTTGTCTCTGCTGAGCCCCAGCCAGCCCTTCAGCTACAACCCAGACACATATTTTGAGGGTAGCATTTGTACAGAGGTGTCTATGCAGCTTAGGAGCAATTTGTATCCAGATTATTACAAAACATCCCCAAAGCTTCATACAAATGAATAAAAGGTTCTTCCTTACCTGAGCTTGACTGCAGCTGTTGGGCTTTAGTGTCCAATCTTTAGGCACCAGTTGAATTCACAACCCTTTTCAACATACTGTCACAAAACCCAGACATTAAGGCTTTGGCTATGTTTGGATCCCCCAGCCACTATATAGAAACTTCATCATGTCAACCCTTAGAGGCCACTGAGGGAGCCTACAAGTCCAGAGACTGCTGGCTGAGGAAACCTGCAAGTAAGACTGAGACACGACATTTCCTTCTCCTCTCAGCATGTTCCCTGCTACATCCATGAGAGCTGAGAAATGTGAGGAATCAGCTCATGCCACCTTCAGCTCTCCTGCTCTTGATTTCTTCCCACCTGCCTCCTGCATCCTGTTTTTCCTCAAACCAACCGTGGAAATAAGAGACCAAACTTAATTCCTAGAGAAGAAACAGATTAGAGAAGACGTTGTTCAAGAAAAACTTGAACACAATCCTGTGCCCTGTGCTCTAGGAAGACCCTGCTTTAGCAGAGAGGTTTGACCAGATGATCCCACTAGTGGTCCTTCCCAACCTTACCCATCCTGTGATCCTGGGATTCTGTAAACCAGCTGCTATTCTGGGAAGTACAACAGGAGTGTCCTTTCTGCAGCTTCACTAGTACAATAGAGAGAACAGGCAGCTCAGGGGCTCTGGTAGGGTAAGGATTGCCTTCAGAGGGAAAACAAGTAAGTCAGCACGCCCCCAGAATGCAGTATAGAGCCCTAAATCTTCACTGAATAGTGTGATAAAGAGAATCCAAGGAGGACAAGGCAAAGTGCTGAGTAGTTGGTCATTATGTTGATTACCTTGAACACTTAGCAAGGTAGGTCCCAGGAAAGAAATAGTTAGAGGCTGTTACTCACCTGGAATGAATGAACTGAAACTATTTAAAGAATTCAAGAGAATTCAAGAATTTAAAGAATTTAAGTTAACCCAAAATGACATTGAAAATGTTCCTCTCTTCCCAAAATTCACCTACAGAAATTTGACAATTCTTGGTCTATCCGCGTATAAGCTTTCTAGAAAAAGAAAGACTCATAATAAATATTGCTTCTGTGAATACTGAATTTGTATTTCAACAAGTGTACTATCAAGCAATTCAATATGCAGGTCCTCTGCTTGAGCTGGACCTTTGGGATTGACATAGGAGCCTTGCTGGTTTATGACTTGTAGGTTGAAATTAAAAATGACAAGATAATAGTCTATATTTTTCCAGATGTAAGCAGGACTACTCAAGCACACAGGAAAAGGGTTTTTGCCATTTAGATCAGATTTACAGTCTTTAAGACTTCATGCTTTGTGTTCTTCCTACAGCAAACCTCATCTTGACAAAAAAGGATTTTTAAACCAGTGAGTGCCAAGCCAATGATTTCCTCTGTGTGGAGCTGCATAAACAAGATGTATGGAATGATGAGACAGAGTCTGGGTATCTCGAGACTGTCTGAGTACTGCATTTGATTGTTTTTAACCTTTCGAGCTTTTATGTTTGTCCAGTGACAAATAGTTGCCTTTCAATTTTTTTGGCTTTTAGATCAAAATGCCAAGTAAACATCTTTTTCGATAGAATACATTTAGAGATGAACATAGATTGTTCTGCTTTTTCATTATTTGTCTTTGATGATCTGCAGCCTTAAGAAAATAATCCTCTCCACACTTGAATCTCAGACCTGGCTTTTCTCTTGTTTACAGTTTGGTTAAATAGTTAACTGAGCACTGAAAAAGACAAAGAACCAGGTGGAAAGGGAAAATAAGCAGTAATCACAACTCTTCCTTTCTGACATCCCATAACTCATCCCATAACCCATAATTCAACAGCAATGAAAAATAGAAATGATGCAATTTTTAGGAAATCTGTCCAGGAAGCCGGAAAACAAGACTTGCTTCCTGTGTGACCTTTGCCAGTTATTTAGGGCCACGTTCAGGCCACGCACCAGAAGGGTCTAAAATTAAGCATCATGAACCTATCATATCCAAGCAGTTCAAGCCACCTGTTGTGTACCAAGAAAGGGAAGAAGCAAGCACATCACCTGGGTTAGGCAGCTGGAGCCACAATGGGGAGCAATGGGGCAGTGCACCCACCTTGGGCACTCCTGGTGACACCAGCTGAGGTGTAGCAATGACAACGTGACACCTTTCCTTCAACACAGACAAAACACCTTTTCCTATCTCACTTAGGTATTGTAAAAATTAACGTTCTGGTGGTTTGGTGACTGGGTGCCAGTGACAAAGGTCAGGTAAACACTTGGGCTGTAAGCTGGGGTAGTATCTTTCATTAGACCAACTGCAAGAGATAAGGACCTGTACAGATAGCAGGCCACGGGACCATAAAGATCCCAGTGCCTCCCATACTCAGTTTGTTTCCATGGTCAGGAGTGGAATCACAGAGACTAGTAAATGGTGAGGAAATGGTAAACAAAAGAAAATGTATGCTTTGCCAAATGTTATCCATCTTGTGGCCCCTGCTCCTTGTGAAAATCTAAAATCTAAATTTAAATTAAATTTCATAAGGGAAGGGGACACCTATCCATCTCACTCCTGCCAGTAAGATGCCAACACCTGTAATGGATGCCTGGAACAGTGCAAAGGCATTCCAGATACTCCAGCCAACACGTTGGCTTTATCTGGGGCCCAGCTCAGACGCCTGTACAGGAACACACGTAGTATGAGGAACAAACAAGAGGAACTAGAGATTTGCACATGCCTGGGTGGATATGATATCACTGGGATCATGGAGACAAGGTAGCATGACTCCAGTGACTGGAGTCCTGCAACAAAAAAGTTTTAGGAAAGACAGGTAGGGATATGAGGAGATTGTGTAGCCCTCTACGTCAATGACCAGCCAGAGAGTATGGAACTCTGCCTGGGGAAGGACAAAAAGCCAACCAAAAGCTTGTGGGTCAAGTTAAAGGGAGGGCAGGTAGAGGATATGTCATAGTTGGGGTCTGCTACAAGCCACCCAATCAGGAGGATGGTGTGGATGAAATCCCCTATAGGCAGTTAGGAGCAGCCTCACACCTGCAAACCCTGGTCCTCATTGGGGATTTCAGCCATGGGGATATCTGTTGGAGGGACAACATGGCAGATCATGAGGAATCTCCAAGGTTCCTTGAATGTGTCAATGACAACTTCCTTATACAAGTGATTGAGGAGCCAACAAGAGACAGTGCCATGCTGGACCTTCTGCTCACCAACAGGGAGCACTGATGGAGAATGTAGTGCTCCAAGGCAGCCTTGGCTGCAGTGTCCACCAGATGGTGAGTTTGAGGTCCTCAGGACAGTGAGCAAGCAGTGGGCTCACTGCCCTGGACCTCTTCCCCAGGAAAGCAGACTTTGGCCTCTACACAGACATACTCAGTTGAGCCCCATAGGATAGAGCCCTGGAGGGCACAGGGGCCCAAGAATGCTGGCTGGTATTCAAGGATCACCTCCTCCTATCTCAGGCATAATGAATCCTGACAGGGAAGATATCTGGCAAAATCTCCATGGATGGATAAGGAGCTGCTGAGCAATTTCAGACCAAAAAAAAAAAAAAGCTTTCAGAAGGCAGAAAAGATGACAGGTGACATGGGAGGAATACATGGAAATTGTACAGGAAGTTAGAGATAAGGTTAGGGAATCCAAGATAGAATTGAGTCTGGTCTCCATAGAGGCCTCCATGCAAACAAAAGGAAAGATAGGGATAATGTGGGTCTTCTCCAGATGGAAATGGGACACCTGGCTGTGCTGAACAAAGAGAAGGCTGAGGGTCTCAGTGACTCTCATGCCTTAGTCTTCAAATGCCCTAGTCATGGGAAAGGCAAACGCAGAGACTGGAAGAATGAAGACCCTAAGCCCACTGCAGGAGAGGACCAGGTTTAAGATTCAGGAGTCTGAATCTGTGTACAAGTCCATGGGACCTGATAGAGAATCCTGAGGGAGATGGCAGATGAAGTTGCCAGCTGAAAAATCTTGTCAGCCAGGTGAAGTTCCCAATGACTGAAAAAATGGAAATATAAAATCTTTGTCAGCAACGTGGACAGTGGAATTGAGTTCACTCTCAGCAGGTTCACTGATGGCACCAAGCTGTGTGGGGCAGTCAACATGCTGGAGGGAAGGGATGCCATCCAAGGTCCATCCAGAGGGACCTTGACAGGCTTGGGAGATGAACCAGTGCAAACCTCGTGAAGCTCAACAAAACAAAGTGCAAGGTCCTACACCTGGGTCGTGGCAATCCCAGGCACACCTACAGGCTGGCAGAGAAGTGATTGAGGGCAACCCTGTGGAGAATCAGTTGGGAGTGATGGCTGATGAAAAACTCACCCTGAACTGGCACCGAGCGTTTACAGCCCTGAAAGCCAAACAAATCCTGGGCTGCAGCTAAAGGACCATGGGCAGCAGGCTGAGGGAGGTGATCCTCCCTCTCTGCTCTCATAAGACATTACCTTGGTGTCCACAGCATAAGAAGGACATGGAACTGTTGGACCAAGTCCAGAGGATGCCACAAAGTGGACGAGGACTGGAGCACCTCCCCTTGTTGTTGTTCAACCTGGAGAAAAGAAGGTTTATGTGGAGACCTCATAGCAGCCTTCAGTGTCTGAAGGGGGCCTGGAGGGAAGCTGGAGAGGGGCTCTTCATCAGGAACTGTAATGACAGGACAAGGAGTAATGGATACAATTTGAAAGAGCGGAAATTTAGGCTGAATATTTGGGATATGTTGTTTACTGTGAGGGTGATGAGACACAGGAACACATTGCCCAGGGAGACTGTGAATGCCCCAACCCTGGCAATCTTCAAGGTCAGGTTGAATAAGGCTTTGAACAAACTGGTCTAGTAGGTGGGGTCCCTGACCATGGCAGGAGGAGTTGGAAACAAATTATCTTCAAGATCCCTTCCAAACCTTAATAATTCTATTATTCTGTGATTCTGTGATTCTAATCATCATTGGATGCTTCAAAAATTTGTTAAAAATCCCAAGAGAAACTAGCATTGTCACCTTGTGCAGTTAAAAAGGTCCTCTTTACTTTTAGCTTTCCTGTTCGAAGTGATTCTTAACCTCAGCAGCTCCAGAAAAGTTGACAAGCAGCAAGTCTTCTCCATTAGGTCCAAGTCTAGAACTCTCCAGAGAGCTCACCACATGGAGATGGATCATACTGCTTGTTAGATGCTAGATTAGTTACGAGCAATTGCTCACACTTTAGTCTTAGGCTGCGTTTTAGTTGTGTGCAGCAGCAGTAAAGAGTCCCATTGTGCACTAAATCAACTCTACGACACATTTAAATGTTATTTTTGGTGATGTAAAGCCAGAGTGATTATCCACATAATATTCAGATTTCTCTAAGCCCTTTACATTACCCTCCAAATCATATGTCAGAAGAGAGCTGCTCAGCCAGCTTTCCTTGCATGGCCACTGAAGACCAGCAGCATGTTTAGGATAAAATCCACCCACTGACTGCAGGGGTTTTCTTCAATTTGTCCATTGTGACCCTTTCCCACAAAAGCTGTAACAACCAATTCTGTCTCCTTAAAAATGTAGTAGTGGCTGATGTATCCAGTGGAAACATTAGCCAGGAAAAAGCCCCAGGGGAGTGATAACCCACCCTTCCTCAGACCCAGCCGTGCTGGCTGGTACCTGCAAGCTCCCTGTCACACAGTGGGGAGCAGCTGCATTCCCCCATCAGCCTCACCATTCCTGGTCGTGACCCTGTGTTGCTGAGCATCTGTCTGCAGGCATTTTACTCCCCATGATTTTTCTGTGATAGCCATTTTCTCTTAAGCTCTCATATGAAATGCTGTGCCTCTCTCAGGGTCAAAATTATGTCAGCATCATGCAGGATTTTGTCTGGCTGGAAAGCCTGAGATGCCCAACATCAATCAAACAGTTGTGCCAGGCACTGTAATAGGAAATGAGTCCTTGCTCTGATGAGGAGTCTGTTTGAATGCACAAGATAGGCAAAGGGATAAATGCAACAAGGTAAAATCAACGTTCCCAGATTCTACAGCAAGGTGCCAGCCAAACCAGCAGCAGAGCCAGTCTCCTGCTTAGACCAATGCCTGATCCCCTGGACCAGCCAACAACAGTTCATAACCTGACATGGGGAAGCTGCTTTGGATCCCAAATAAGTCTTTTAAGAATGACTTGACAAGCACTACAGAATACCGACAGAAGACATTTTTACGGAGGCATTTGTTTACTTTAATTGAGTAAACAGTTTAATTAGATTTTTCTCACACACCAGATAAACAGCATTTCGCTCTGTCCTGTTCTGTATCTTGTGAATGATTCTTAGATGTGGTTTCCCCAAAGTCATTCCTTAAATTGGAATGATTAAATACAGCCAGCATGTTTTTGCTCATAATAAATGTCAAATTAAAGGCAAAAATAAAAATAAAATTTTAATGTCATTTTGTGCTGGCTGCAAATTCAGCCGGTTGGAATAATCTCAACGCCCATGAACACGACCATTTTTCTCTTCAGGCAGTCAAGGCAGATGTCTTGGTCTGCTTTCTTTGTGAGCATAGAGGCAGAGGAACCTTGACAGAGCTGTACACCACGGCTCCTGAAGCCTACAGCCTCTTCCATCGTGAGTTGTGGAGCACAGTGCTTAAAGTCCCTCGGGATATATCACTGATCAGAAAGATCAAATTGTACATAGCAGAACAAAATGAAAGAGATGTAATTCACTTCAAGCGCAGCCTTGGCTCCCTGCACTTCCTCCCTTTGGGCCTCATTGAGCCTTAGGGAGAAAGGAATGAGGAAGCAAGTAGAGCAATTGCTGAGAGATAAAAGCATCGAGGACAAAAATTAGGGAAAGATTCAGACCTAGGGAGATGCCAGGCTTTTTCCCTTCATTGAATCAGGATTGATTCAGGATCACTTAGGAGGACAAGTAGTCTCTGTTTGCAGTTGCCACTTCACAGCACTGTAAGGGAGAAGGGGACAGTGACTGTTTTCTCTGAGATGCACTCAGCCCTACGTGGCAATATCTGATCCTGTGTGCAAGCAGCGAGACTGGGACAGCAGCATGTGCAGATGAACAAGAGGAAATCTCCCTCATGGGGCAGCTTGGGGACCCAGGAGTTTAATTTGCCTTCTTTACCTACAGGATTCAAGGAAGAACCAGTAACCCTCCACTAATCACCTCCTTCCCCCACTCACATGGATTTGGATGCAGTCTTCTGGCAGTAATGCAAGTTAATCAGCAACTCTCCAATGAACCAGAATCCATGGAAAAGGCTATGTTAGTGTCAGATTTTCTGGAAGCCAGCTTTTGATATTTCCTCTAACCCAAAAATTTAATGACAAATTACTTCTTTTACATCAGCCTCATGTTTGAGGCTGTGATAGCTGGCTGTGCAAGGCAGAGACAGATGTTTTTTTTATTAACTTGCCAGTGCAAATTCAATCCCAGTCTGGCATTAAGAAAGTTGGGCTGATGTTTTTAGCCATCAGATCACTTCTCAGAGACTGGATATGGCAGCAGTATGCAAACAGTGCATGCAAAATCCTTGGATATAAACCATTTTTATGAATGGTTAAGTTGCAAGATTCAGAGAAGAACTTCTAAGTCCTCTAATTCTTATGTTATAATAACACTGTAAGATTATAAATAAGCTGCAAAAGTTGTTTGGAGCTGTTTATCACATTTAGAAGGGGGGGGACAAAATAGTATCTCAATAAAAATGTGTACAGTAATCCTGACTTAGTTGTTCTCAAAAGTTACTGTCATTTTAGCTGCTCCAAGATGTATTCCAAGATATATGTTTGCTTTTAATCTTTAGCAAAGATTATGGAGAACTAAAATGGGGAACCAAAATGCAGCACAGATGGTCTGGGACATGAACCCTCTTTTTATGTTTCTTGGAGCTGATACATAGTGTGGGCTGACATTAAAAAGAATAATATTGGAATAACCATCTACTCAATATAAAAGAGACTTGACAATGAATTTGTATACCTGAAAGTTTGTTTGATATTTGATTTCACAAATCTATCAGTTGGTGTAAGGACAGCACTCCCACCTAAAGGCTTTCTCTCAGATACTTGGCCCATCATAACTGCAATCATCATTTCTATTGCAATAAGAGAGGTGGCTCTGATCATTAGAACATTTCACACTTTGCGTGCTGAATAGGGTTTTTAGCCAGCAAAAGTCACACTTTTCTTTGTAACTCTTTCAAATATGTGTTCTTTTATTTTAAACAAATTTATTCTTCCTATCAGCTCCTTGATATTCAGAGACAGTTTAAGGCAGGACACTTCAAGACAGGTCAAAATCTGAACTTTTCCAGTGACATTTAAATCTTAACTACAAAATTATTTCCATTTTTCAGATGCTGTCAGCAATTCTACTCACATTCAACTCATATTTCTCTCAGTACCTACTATATCAGTGCATTATTTAAAATACAAATGGTTCCCCATGTTACAAATCAGTAGCCCAGCAACACACCTTGTTTCACTGATGAAATGAGAAATTTTTGACACCAACACTGACTGACAGCTAGCCGACAGTAATCTATCATGGAAGCAGTAGCAAAAAGAACTCAGCCCAAAATGCAAGTGTATGTAGCCATCATCTTGTGTCAGTACAAGTCAGTTTTACTCCATGGGAAAGCACAGAGTCCCTACAGTATCCCTTATCCTTCAGGCAGGATTGTCAGCATCTTCCTCTCCTGAGAGTTCCTATCACTATATCATTTAAGCACCAGGAACAACATCAATGCTAGGGAGCAATGGACCTACACACAAAATAATGCACATTGCTTAAAAAATATCAAATAGTCATCTACCCCAAAGGTTTCAAAATTGTTTATTTCCATGAAATAAAGGTCCCTTTCTTTGAAGACAGACTAATGAAGACTTCAGCTCAATATGCAGCTACAGGAAAGAAAAAAAAAAAAGGATTAAAAGAAACATTGACTAGACATTGCAAGCTTGTGGAATAGCATAAAGAGTACTGGAAGACACACAATGCATAATAAACCAATTGCTTAGCCATTCCTGGAACAGGGCATGCAGCATTTGTTACAGCACTTCAAAAGAGAACTGGAATTGTAGGGATCAAAGGAGGATAACAAAATACAGATTTGATAAAGACAAGGATTTCTTATCTTTAGGAGGGTAAATCAGAGGAGGACATGAGAAAAGTACAAAGTAATGAATAGTCTGAGAAAAGTAGACAAGGAATTTCAGCTTTTTACCAGGGCTATATTTATGCTAGAACAGTTCAGAAAAGTGGTCCAATTTCTGCTGCAGCCCTAAAATGAGCTACAGCCCTCTACTTCATTGGCTTTTGGCCTGTGAATATGAGTAGATACTATGCACCTCAGAGATGAAAGACAACTCAAAACCAGAACATATTATTTCATGAATAAGAGCATTCAAATGACAAAAACCAGCACAGAAATAATCTGGGATTATATAGCAACCTCTGCTCCAAGCTTCAGGCCAACCTCTATTTGTAAGGCATCAGGATGAAAATTAAATGCTGCAAGATTATTCTGTGCCCTGTACCATTGTAGATATCATATACAAGCATTGTTCTTTTTTTCATTAAAAAAGGCAGAACTGCAAGGTGCAGCCCCACGGCCACTGAGGTGTGTGTGGCTCTCCTCCTTGCTCAAGAGCATCTTTCCTCAGAGCTGGGTATTCCACCACACAGGTGAGCATGTGTTCCCCTTCCCAGGAACTGATTTTGTGCTTCAGAAATATCCCATCACCTCTCAGTGGGGGAAAGCCTCCTCCGATTTCCCATTTTATTGGACAGAAAGGAGAGGCTCCTCAGAAGCCAATGCAGAGCAAAAACCCAAAGCCAGAGCTTTGAATTGTTCCCTGGAGGTGGTTCTTTTCACTCCAGAGGCATCTTAAGGAGATTTACCTGGGAAGCTGGATGCTACAACAGTAGTGAGAATCCACTCAATCTCTGTACACTACAACCATGCCCAGGGTAAATATTTATTTGATAACTTTCTTAAAGCCTTCGTAACAAGTTCTAGTTACCTTTGTACCTGAAATTGAGAATTTCAATCTGCAATTTGATAACAACTTTAAAAGCAGTACAATAAAGCTTTTACTTCAAAAAAGAAGTCTGGGCAATGATTAACAGGATTAATCCCACCAACATAAAACTAAACAGCAGCATGCTATAAAGCCCTGTAGATGAACCCTCTTGAACAAAAATAAATAAACTGAAAATAAACGTCCATTACTTAATTCTTCCCTTTTTTTACAAATGTATAATACAGAAGTAACTCAAATCAAGCCTGCAGAATAATTCAGGAGTTGAACAACCAGAGATCAAACCACAGACCACAACAATGTATGCAGAATTAAAGCCAAAACTAACATAATGGCAAAGTCACAAAACCAAAAGTGGACAAGTGACGGATAAATCTTTTGCATATATTTTTAGAGAGCAAATACTAATGGACCAGAGGAACACCACTTACAGAACTGCAGACTTCTGTCTCTCCACAAAAGACTTTATGGATTCATATGTGTTTAACAGATTTCCCCCATAACATGTACATTCATTTATTCTTTCTCTATTAAAAATCTCCAATAAACAATATCCCCTGAGCTGATGAGAACAACCTGAAAGAAGCTATTGTCACAGATGACAGCGAGACAGAATTGATCTAGACAGATTTATTCTCAGGTTTAGCAAGAAATTCACAATTACTGCAAAAAAAAAGGAGAGAAAAATTACTTTTGCTTGGGGCATTTAATGGCTGCTGCACTATCCCTTGCCTTTTAATCACTTGCTGCAGTGAAGCAACAATCAATACAGTGTAAAAGAGATCACAAGAGGACCTGAACCAGGTCTCACTAAAATCAGTGGTTGGGAAAAAAGCTTCCCATGGGGAAGTTCTCTGAGAGCCAGAGTACAGGACCTGCAGCTCAAGAGCTGAGACCAAGGTGACTTTGAGCCCCAGTTGTACTCTCCACTTAAGACTGCTTCAGAGGACTGAGACTGATCCTAAAGGAATGCATCCCAGGCAGGACAACATCCCCAGGCCACTGCAGTAGCACAATGCTGCAAGCGTTGCTTCAGCCTTGCTCCTTTGCACTACTTCCCTGACCAGGGCCCATGGAGTGTGCTCAGAGGACAAGAATGAGCATGGTTCCACGGTGCTTCCACAGAAGGGAAGAAAAGAGACCAAAGCTGAGACATCTGAGACTCTCTGCTGCTGGGTCTCAGGCCCAGAACAGCAGAGGCAGAGCAGACACAGAAGGCTTCACACTCACCCGAGAGAGTAAAGAGTTATAGGATGGAAGAGAGCTGATCCAGGACCACAGCATCACTCCAGAGGACCTTCAGTCATTATTTCTTTCCCATGGGATCTCTGTATAACCTGTGCCTCATTTCTACAGAAAGTATACTACTACATCACAGATTTCAGAGCGGAGGCATGGGAGAGGGGATGACCACTAACTGTCCCAAACTGTGAGCTCCTAGGATTGCAATATGAGAAGAGTCTCAGGTTCCATGAAAACTGCAGATCAGACATATTTGAAATTTTGTCTCTTTTACTTTATTGCAAATAAAATGTTTTTTAAAAAATAAGATTATTTTTCCTAAAATTGTGTCACTAGACAAAACTAAAGTATGTACTCTGGCATCTCTCCAGGGCTGATTACAAACCTGGATTTGCAATATAATTAAAAAATGAAATAATTACAAGGCTTAGACATGAAGAAAGGATTTTTAATGTTCCACACCCAGCTTTGCTCCTGATCCGTCAGTGACCTCGGGCAACAAACCAAAACCTGCTTAAACTCCATCGAAGCTTCACATCTGGAGGCATCAGGTCAGTAGGAGTGCTCTTGTAAAGTCAGACTAAAGGTCCATCTAATCCAATGTTGTTCTTGCAAGCATGGTCAGACACCCAAGTGAAAGATGTTAGAACCAGCAAGAATGTAAATTACATTTTGTTCTATACAGCTCAGTCTCTGCCTGCCTATGGTTCATGAACTTGCTCAGCAATGGAAATATCTTTGCATATAATAACCCTCCATGCATCTTTCTTTCATAAATGTAGCTAATGATTTTTAAGCCTATGTAAACATTCGGCTCCCAGAACCTCTTTTACCATTAGGCTTTTTAGGTGCTGCTAAAACAGAAGCCAATTCACAGTTTTGATTACCCACATTGTCCAGTCTCTGCATATTTTCCCATTCTAGTCTATGGTTTTAGTGATTGGAATACCAAAAAGGCATTTTGCCCTCATGAAGCTGCCTACACCACGCAGAATGTTTTATTCTCTATTCCTCTCCTAAATATTTTCAAATACATCTTCGGTTTCTAGTCAATATTGAGTTGATTTTTTCATAAAGTTCTTGGGGTTTTTTTCTCCCAAGTTCTTGGTTATAATCCCAAGATTTAATTTCTGATGAGTAATGTCTATTCCACAGCCTGTTCTTCATAAGTTTTTCTCCATATGTGTTACTTTATATTTGCTCTTTCTTGTTCAGTACCATGGGAGTTTTCCTAAATTCTTTATAAAGAGTTTTCATTTTACAACATTAAATAGTTTGGTATCATGAGCAAACTTTGTCATCTTACTATTTACATCCTTTCCTAAACCAGCTATGAAGATACTGAACTGTGCACGCTGACTGAGAATGTCTATGGGACACCAGTGGGGCTTTCCACCACTGACAAAACTGACAGTTTAAGCCTTCCCTTTTTTCTTGTGCCTTTTAACCACTCTTTCATCTATGCAAGAACCTTTCCTTTTATCCTTTTGTAGCTCAGTTTCTTTAAAAGTCTTTGATGAGAAACCTTGTCACAGGCCTTCTAGAAACCCAAGTATTGCCTGGATCTCCCTTGTCTATGTGGTTATTGACTTCTTCAAAGGATAGATTTATGATGCACAACTCTATAAATGCCACAGGGACTCTTCCTCAGTATATCATATTTACCCACATGCTTGCTAATGTTACACTTTATTATAGTTTCTATCATCTTACCTAGTGTGGATGTTTGCTTTAATGGCCTGTAGTTTCCCGGGTTTTCTCTTACTCTTCCATTTTCCATTCCACTGACACCACAATAGTTTTATGTCCAAGGTTCAGCTAATAACCAGTCACAAGATGTCAGACAGAGTCACAGAATCACAGAGTATCTCTGGTTGGAAGGGATCCATAAAGATCATCAAATTCAACTCCCTGCTCTTTGCAGTACTTAGAGCAGAGCAGATATATCTGGCCCACTTATTTCAGGTACCAAATTTGATATTAGCTTGGGAAAATCTTTAAATCCTCAAAATTCTACTGAGACTAAGGAATGAATAAAGTTATTCCTCACATTCAAATCATTTTATTTCACCTGTCTCAGTAAGACAAAGACCAAGCCATTTTATGAGGAAAATCAAAACATCATGGGAGGGAAACATCCTATTTTGAGGATCAAAATTCACATTGATTAATGCAAACCCAGTTTTTAATGTGCTGAGCTCAAGCAAGAGACTGCAAGCCAGAGCAGCCAGAGCATGGTAAGCTCCTCTTGCTGTCATGGGGTCAATGACACAAAGAGAAGGTGCAGATGTTGTAGGGAGGGTAATAATTTCTTAAAAGGACTACAGGACTCTTTTACAGAAACCATCTTTCAGGTGGCCTCAGCACTGAAAAAATTAGTCTTTCCTGGCTTTGTTGCTCAAAGAAAGATTTGGTGCCAGTCCTAATAGTGCATAAGCTGCACAGTATGACCAGGGAAATGTTGTCATTGTATTGCATGTACTGCACTTCCTACAGATGTAACAGCACCTGCAGGAGTGCACAGTCTGTCAGGTTTGGGAAAAGCAGGAGAAAGAAGCACCTATATGATGAACTCCATTCCCTGTGATTGTCCCTGGATTTGAAAGGGACAGTGCTCTATCTACACTGTAAAGGCAGAAAAGACATTTCACTCCACTTCTACTCTGAGGTGATTTGTATGTACTATTCACTGTGCTATTGCTGTTTACTTTTACTAAAATGCCACTGATGGATACCCAGGGAAAGAAGCAGTTACAGTAACAGCTTTGCCTTCCAGCAGCATTTTAGCATCATTTATAAACCATCAAAGCTCCATAAACTAGCTATTTTTACACTTGATTTTCAGTCTCTCCATACACTGCAAGGACAGAATAGTTACTGCAAATCTACAAGCTGAGACCAGTAAAGCCAATGGATCAACAGAAAGTAAAATTTTTTTTCATTATAATGGCTTTTTGGGTTTCTTTGCAATGAAATACCAGTCTGCAAATTTTCAGGAAAGTTCTGAACTTCAGAAAAAAAATGGGGTGAGGAGTTATTTTCAAATGTGATTCACAGAACAATTGAGAATTATGAAAACTATTTTCTAAATGGATCTGCTTACAAATACTGATGAGAAGAGAACTACAAATCCAATGCCAGCTCACTCTATTGAAAATTAGACTGGGAGTGTATGTCTACAAGGCTGTTTCCTAGTGTGTTTAATGCATTTTGCTGCTTTCTGCTAAGACAGATAGCATACTAAACAGATCTGAGGCGTTCTTCATTGCAGCTCTGGAGCATTCTTTTTAATGGAGGGTATAATCTCATTACAAGCTCTGGTAATCATCTAGATTACAATCTTAATTACCAAAGTAGGTAAAATAGATAAAACATATTTCATCTGTCCCCTCCACCTCCTTTTTTTTTCAAGGTTCAGCAAATGAAGAGTGGAATTTTTTTCTCTCTCTCATGAGCTTTTAAGCACCAGAAAGGTTTCTTTGTCTTTGTTATCCTCCACACAGATCCTCCATGAGATTACATTTCAAATTTCAAATTTATGATTATAAAGCTAGGTTCCTGTGACAATCTTCCATCAGGCACTGAGAGCTCTCAGCATCTCACAGGAGGTGTTCAACACCTTGTAAGATTCACTTCTCATTACACTGAGTCCTGGAGCACACCTCTTGGTGGTTCAAAAGGTACAGTCTCCTGAATAGAAATCTCATTAACTCCACCATCCCCCTAAGCCTGTAGTAACCTACACCATAGGCTATCTACATTTGCAAATAGCTGTATAAACACCCCTAAATCAGCCTCAAATTACTCTGGGAAGGAACATGATGTCTTCTTGCTAAACTTAGTTTATGTATGAGTAAATGAAGGCAGTGAGATGAGAGATGAGAAAGCCTTAATGTGAAGGGACAAGGAAATCTTGGTGTCCTGGCAGTTTGCTGCTGCCATAACCCTGTCCATGTCCTTGAAAGGTCGTGCATTTAAACAGGCATCCCAGGTCTTTATCTGACCACAGCCGAGCTTCCAGCTGTGACCAGACCTGAAGCTGTGTCACATCAGCACTGAAATGAATTGTTCACTCAGAAAGAGGAGCTGCTGAGAAAACGCAGGTTCCCAAGCCTACCAAACAGCAGGAGGAGAAGGTCCCTCTCCAGCCAAGCACTGCAGTTCTGCAGTTTCTTCAAGACAGCACTTCCCAAGCAGCTCAAATCCCAGAGCAAATGGTGCCACTGATGATCAGCACTAAAATCTGATTTCCAAAATAAGCTCTTGGGAGACATTTCGTATCTTGGCGATCGAGTTGCCCACATCTGAGTTACTCCATCAGAAGAAAGAGCACCTGACAAGTTTTCTAAATCCTGTCATCAAAGTGCTAAAAAATGCACTACAAACAGCATTAGCCCATGATTTGCAGAGTATCTGGAAAGCAGTTGCCTCTTACAGTCACATGGATGGAAAACGACCCTTTGAAGCATTCTGGCTGAAGAGGTGCTCAGACAGAGAGATCTTGGGGTGACATTTATTCCAGAGAAAAAAGACACTGGAGTCAGCCACAATGAGTCCTCAATTTCCTTATTTCCCTTGAGAAAATTGTTTAGCTCTGTTTTCATACATAAGGTCCAGCCATGGCCTGTGTTGAGAAACAGATTTGGGCAAAGACCCTCTTTGCTGGGTCCCATTCCTCAGAAGAACTGAGCTCCCAGAGCATCCTGTCCAGGGAAAGGGAAGTGTAGGGTAAGCCATCTCTCCATTACAAGAGGCATGAAAAATTTGTATTCCTTCTCCACTTCACATTTATGATAAAACACAAGTGTCTCAGCTCCATTCTCAGACTAACCCAATGTGTGAACAATACTTACATTCTGTCTGTAACCAGCTCATACAGAAATGTCTTTGGCCCTGATGTCCTACTCCAGAATCTCATTCAAAATCTGAACTCTTCATAGTCACATTTGTGTTCCTTCTGGATTCATGGGTGTATTGCAGAAATGCTGGTGTCAGCATAGTTAAGAGATCAGAGCAAACTTGATACACTTAAATACTGCTCACCAAAAATTACATGATATATGAGATCCATTTACAGCTTTTTCACTTGTTTCTTCTTGCTGCAGCTAAAGCTGGGATTTGCACATGTAAATGACAAGCTATTCTACTGGGAAGGTGTACCTTTAGAATTATGTTTCAAAATGAAAAGGGAAAAAACCAGTGAAATGCCTTTCAGCAGACAGGAATAATATCTCCCTTTGTAATTAAAATTTAAACAAAAGTGCTTCTAAAATTTATTAAAGGGAACTCAATACTTTTCATTGGTTCAAACATCAGCATAGAAAAGTATTTAAAGTCTTAATAATGAACTGTATCTCACAGTTAAAGCTTGCATCACAACATCATCACAATAGTCCTGCACAACTTCAAAAGCAGATATTGTGGGTATATTTGAAGGGGAAAGACATATGTATGTTTTTCATAGACAATAATTCCATTACATTTCCAAACTACAGTGGCAAGAGTTACAGAGCCAGACATTTGGAAGATTCTCACTTTTCTTTTAAGCTACTACAGGTGTAAGCCACTGTCTCTGTGGGACATTTATTGTTCATACTCTCTCATTTAGCAACAGGACAGGAAAGTTTCTATATTTTACAAGTCTGGACTTAAAGCAAATTTTTTTTGCCAGACTACAGATAAACCAAATTTCAGAAAATTATTTCCATTTGTGATTTTTCTTTTTCACTCTGTGCTGGTTAGCCTGTCCTTCATGCAGCATATAAAGGTCATAAGAAGGTACAGGCTTTGCAGTGCTGCAGGCTCTACGAGCACGTTGTGAGTGAGAGCTCTGTCGCTCCAAAGGGCTTTCAGGGCTGAGGAGCCTGTGCAGATCTGCTGTACCATCTGCCACTTTTCTTCTTGCAGATAACTATTTACCATGTGACTTCTTATTCTCAGGGACTTGACATAGCTGAGATCCCCAAGGATTTCTGAGAATTTTCCATGTGGAGGTCAGTATCTTCTTACTTTTCAGTCCTACAACCAAGACTGGAAATCAAGCCTTAAGGTGAATTATTGTTATCCACATCTGTGTAGCAAATTGCCCCTAATGGTCCATTTCACCCTTGAACATATCTATTACTAGAGTTCACTTTCAGTCTAAGGCCCAACTGTGCCTGTAAGTGACAGTCCCACAAACAGGGGACTAAGTTGTCTCAGTCCAGCAAGAACTGCAGAATTCCAGGTGCAGATTTTCAGGAGAGTACACTGTGCTCTGGTGTCAGGAAACCTGTACAGAATGTATTCCCCACTTAGGAATCACATAGAAAGGTTGTAGACCTGCCTTGCTCCTTTGTCTGTAGCACTGACATGAGGTTTCCCCTCACAGTGCGCCCACAGGGTGCCTTGGATTGCAATTCTGCATCCAGGCTGGATGGAAGCTGAACACAATGCACTGCCTCAACAGCCTGCTCTTGGAGCTGTGGATTCAAAGAATATGCAAAGCTGGAACAGCTCTGTGAGGTGACTCACTGAACTTCAAAAGACTGGGGCAGGAATAGAGGCTTGTAATGGAGACTGTGCCACCTATACACTAAAAAAAAAAATGCATTTCTGCCCTTTTAAATAATCAAAAGTCACCAGTCACTTAGCTTATCTACATTGTCACTAGGAAAGGATTAGGAGCAAGCTGGAATACATTTGTTGTGTATAGCATAAAAAACCTGCACATGCACCCCAGTACAAATATATATATATATATATGTGTGTGTGTGTGTGTGTGTGTGTGTGCACCTGTGAATGAAGAGGGGATAAAAATTCAGCAAGAAATCTGCTTCATTTCTCATTCTGACATGATCCTCCTGAATTCAGATGCAATGCAAACAGGACTTACTGGGAAGCACTCTCTAATAAAATGCTTGGATTAGTCTGTCAGTCAGAAGCTGCAAATCTCAGTCAGCACTAAAGATCAGTTCCTGCCAAAGGGGTTTTTTTCATACAGAAAATTCCAAAGAGATACAGCAGTCCTAAATAGATCTATTGCTTTCTAAGAATATAGTGCAGTGTGCCTGCTAGGCAACTTGCCTAGAAATTCTTTTCCAATGAAGTACTGGAAGAGACAATTTCATTTGCTCTGATCTCTGTTCCTTGAGTGGCCACAGCTCCAGTGCACTGCTTCAGTTTCCCATATGAAGGCATTGTGTATCTAGAAATCATTTCATCTGAAGGAGGCATAGAGTCCAAGGGCTGAACTCTGCCATCCATAATCCACCATAAATCACTGAAAGTGGTCTTGTTAAAGACCAAATTACACCAATATTTGTGATTTAATTCAAACCCCACAGGTATCAGTGGGAAACATTAGCAGCAACACATTTTTCTGGGGACTGGTCTGCAATGAGGAGAGATGAGGCTAAGGACCATCCTGTGCTCTTCTGCAGAGAAAGTCAGGAAGGAGAGCACAAACATCTAGATATGTTTGAGATCACTTCCCAAGGTTTTTTCCCAAACCACAAAGGCCAAGAGCAGAAACAAAATTTTCTTAGCATGGCACCATGCAGTAGCACAGGTCAGCACTGCATGTGAGACACTCTCTGTAAGACCTCCTGTGGATTGGCTTGGGACAAGTCTCAGATCTGGACACCAGTTTTACAGAACCCCAGACACAGATGGTTCTGCTCATCANCAGCACTGCATGTGAGACACTCTCTGTAAGACCTCCTGTGGATTGGCTTGGGACAAGTCTCAGATCTGGACACCAGTTTTACAGAACCCCAGA
Source organism: Ploceus nigricollis (assembly GCA_013399945.1). Classification (NCBI taxonomy): domain Eukaryota; kingdom Metazoa; phylum Chordata; class Aves; order Passeriformes; family Ploceidae; genus Ploceus; species Ploceus nigricollis. Next base: position 98,432 of record VXBC01002422.1, on the reverse strand, counting down.
CACAGATGGTTCTGCACATCAGGAAAAGCAGAGGTTGCTCATCATGCATGTCAGGAAGTTCAGTCATGAACAGTCAGACATGCCTTGCCATGTCTCTCCACAGCTGCACCAAGCCCCAAGGACTCACAGTACTCATCAGTCCCCTTCTTTATAGCAGCAGGATACAAGACCCTGGTGATATCTGATACCACTCAAATTCAATGCTTAAACCCAGAGACAACCATTATGACAATTACAGATTTTCAAAGCAGGGCAGCCAACAGAAGTACCACACACTGGATGCTCCTAGAGGGAGAAGTCACTCTCTGGAAAAGCATTGATTTCTCCTAGGTGAGGCTGTCTGACACATGCACAGTGCTTAGAGAAAAATAAATCACAAGAAAGTGCTACTGTCGGTACCTGCTGCCAAGACAGCTTCCTACCAGGATTGCAGAGTCACTTAAAAAGACTGAGAAACAAAAAATAGAACTAAGAGTCTAACTCAGGTTTTAGCAGCTTTCGCACCACCCCTTTCACAAGTTTTCTCCTTTCCATTTCCTGCTAATAGGATACACCCAAGACAATAGTTCCTAGTTTCTTTAGTGGAAAATCTCAAGAAAGATGAAAACATAGACTGCAAAACCAATTCCAACAGCCCAAAGTCTCTGAAAAAAGCTCCCTGGAATGCCTGCTTAGGAATTCCCCTTCCACTCCTGGGTGGCATGGTGCCAAGTAGTGCTGGGAGCTACAGCTTCTCATCAGCCACGAGAAGGGGCTTCAGATCACACTCTAACAGGTATTTTTGCCCACAGGCAGACAGGTAAAAAGTAGAGCTGCATTCTCAGTCTCTTAATTTATTCCAGGGAATTGCCCAGGTACTTTTGCATTTTATCCTGAGCTACAGCCAGGACAGATATGACTCTTTGCCATGACCTTTTTCCTCCAAATAAAATTTGTGTAGTGGTGATGACTAATGGGAGGGAAGAATTGTAATTCCACTGTGGTAGCTCATAAGAATAAGACATACCAGCTGACAAATGACAATAATTCATATAGAACATCCTGGCTGGATACCACCCAGCTTACACTTTTCTGAATCCAGTGCTAGAACCACCTTCATTTTATGCATTATCCTGACTTGGTGGAATGTCCAGCCAAATCACAGTAATGTGATCCTGGGGAATTATTCAATGCTGTTTAAAGTTCAAAACTCAGTGCCAGAAAGTAACGCCCCATGATATGTTAAACACACCACAAGCAATATAAAAATACTGTTCTGACTTCAAGGAGGGCTGAGCCCCACAGACTTCTGAGGATAAAAACCACAGTCATCAATTGCAAGAATCAGTCTACAATGGCAAGCAAAGATCCTTACATGCTCTCCACTGCAGACATTAGCACTGCTCAGCTGGCAGGAGGCTCATGGCAGTGGTACATCACTTGTAGTGAGGACTCTGATTAAAATAGCAGACTAAGGTTTTGGGGTTTTGTGTTGCCAATCATCAGCTACCATTTCATGAGATGTTGATCTTTTTATAAGCAGCCCACAGCCATGCCAGCTCCTAGTGGTATGTCTTACCTGGTGGAGAACATCAGGACAAAAAATCAGCTTGCTCTTCCTTACTGTCTTCTTTTGTTGGTGGTTTGGTTTGGTTTGGTTTGGTTTGGTTTGGTTTGGTTTGGTTTGGTTTGGTTTTTTTCAATGCTCAGACAATTCCTCAGAAGTTTGCAGGAATTCAAGATGCATGAGCCAGGCAGGATCAGATCCTCAGTTCATGAGGAGATGGTGAGAAAGCAGTGCTACAAAGAGGAGAAATGGGCTTGTGGTCAAAGTACTGGCCTGAGAATACAGACATCTGGATCCAGCTCCTCGTCAGTGACTTCAGGCAAGTCCAGTGGGATAATCTGACCTGTAAAAATTCATACTCACACTTGATCTGCCCATGTCCTGGACTCTTCCTGCACCTCTCAGCTGGGCTTGTTCACTCAGCTGACACATGATGCCCATTCAGTCACTCTGCCTTTGAAATGAAGCTGCCACATGCCCGCGCATGAAGCACCTGTTTACACCCAGGTTAGTCATAACCTCCATCTCCATGTCTTTCCAATGTCTCCACACAATCCAATTTCTCTTCCTTTCTCTACTTTGTAGTAAGATAGAAAGCTGGGAAGATGGACAGATTTTCAGCACTTATCTGTCCCTTCAGGGGCCTAGTATTAGAGCACATGGTATCCCTAAGATGGAATCCTGTTCACTTGTGAGACTCTGCCATCAGCAGCCCATCTGGTTAACTTTCCAAAATCAGGGTGGGAGTTTTTTTCATTAGACCCAGCAGTTGAGTCTAGCCTGGAATCTCTCTAGCCATTTTAACTCTGTAACCTTTCACAGCAGTTTGTTCCATTGCCTAATTGTTTGAGTAGCTGAAACACATCTCTCACATATGTAGCCGGAATTTTCCTTTCTGCAGCTTCAATCAGTTTCTGCACTTCTTTTCTCTCTGGCTAATGAGAATAACTGGCCCCTGTTCCCTTTATCACATCATTTCATGTATTTGTAGACAGCTATTTTGCCTTCCTTTAGTCTTTGTAGACTGAACATGCCTGTCTCAGCTGCTTCTCATAAGTCTGATTTTTAAATCTTTTATAATTTTTGTTATTGTCCTTTGAGGTTTCTTCAATTTGTTAGTGTCTTTTCTTAAAGAGCAGTGTCCAAAACTGAATTCACTCTGCCAGCTGAGATTTTCACCAGTGCCAAGTGGAGCAGAAAAGCGACCCTGCTTGTTTTATACATGACGTGCTCCTTCTTTACACAGCCCAGAATATTTCATTGTAAATATGAGAACATATAGATACGGAACAGCTAACAGGAGAAGAAATGTCTATGAGACTTCAAAAGGTGTTAAAACCAAAAAAGAGGATTGTTTGGGTGGGCTTGAGAAGAAAGAGTAGGCTAAGAATAATGGGATGACATGAAATGGTAGGCTAGATATCAGGAAAAATATCATAACAGTTCAAACTGTGGAAAACTCTCTCCCTGGAGAAGTGGTGCAGACTCTGTAAGTTGAGTCACTGAGAACTAGACTAGACAAAGCAATGCAAACTACACAGCAGGATGACTTAATAAATTATTGGGATGGGGGCTAGATGGGCTGATAAACTTGGCATTTCTAAATTTCTTCTTCTACAGCACTCTCAAATAACAGAACTAACTTTTTCTTATGTTAATATTCACTTTCTGTCCCCAGTAACACCTTCATGTGTTCTCTATCTGACACATAAGTGTCAGTAAAGCTAATTTAGAAAGGCTTTGAGAATTTCTGGAAAAGTTTGAAGGAATTTAACATTTTTCCTGTCTCTGTATCCATGGGCCCTATATACTTGCCAGGTTCCAGTCACAGTCAACTAAACACTAACAGATCTCACATGGTGTAAAGGGAGAAAGCCAACACATCCAGCAGAGAATGTTATCCATGCCTAAACTGGCAAAACTCTACCACCACCATTAGCACCATGACCTGCCAATGCAAGGAGTCACAGTGGTGCAGAAACACCAGTGGCTGGTAGCCAGTGGCAGTAATCAGGGCAAATCCCCAGTCTAGACAAAGCTTTAGTTATCATGAGCAAAACTCTCCAATCTCTGGTTCTAGTTTTCCTTTCAGTAACACAGTTTTATACTGGTGGAACTCCACAAACTTCAACAGAGTTGCTCCTGACTCACATTCCCCACAGACAAGCAGAATTTCCCTTTGCTGAGAAGGGCAAAGTTAAGTGATATTTCTTTAATTAGCTGATGATCAGAGAACAATGTAAAGTCAAACAAATTCTAAATATGACCTTTGCTGTTTTGTCTCTGGCGATCACAAATATAATGTCCAGTAACTTGGGGAAAACCAAGTTACTGGACATTATATTTGTGATATACAACACAGTTGGAAGGTTGTGTGTCCACCATTGGATGTTCAGCATCTCTTTTTTCATGGTGTCAGAAATGCTTACCTCTAGTATTGTTAGCTAGATTAGACAGTTTCAGGCTCAGATATTTTACTAAACTCAGAATAAAGGCTAGAATAAATGTAAATTTCAGGTGAAGAAATGCAAATTGAAAGGGAGAAAGTTATTGATGTATACTATATCTTAGAAGACAACATCTATGTACAGCTGTTCTTCATGGCCAAACAGCCAGATCATTCCTAGTAGAAGTCTAGAATATACATTGACTTATAAAAAAAATTGACTTTGTATTAATTTTGAGTATTGCTGCATCCAAATGGCTGATGCCATAGTAGCTTTCAGACCAGGTCTTTTACAACAGGGTGGTCCAATTTTGAAAGTCAGAACATTTATAAAAGAATGGTTCCTGCTCCAGAGATTCTACAGTCTAGAACTGACAGATTAGTAAAAGGAAAACAAAGAACTATGTTATACATTAAGATGAGCAGCATTATTGTAACATTGGGAATGTTTTTCCACCACCAAATGCTTCATAGCTGCCAGAGTAAAGGAGAGTCTCAGGGCTGTGAACAAAGCATGATCCTGAAGAGCTCTGAAAAGCCAGCCTGAGGTTAAATGACAAATTATCACATAGAGAAGAGAGGTCTGGTGTGCTTAGTTGTGTTACTTGGTAAGTGCTGGAACCACTGGCTTAAAATGTGGCTATTACATTACTAAGATTATAGTAATTTAGTTGGGGCTGTTGCATAACAGGCTAAGATGCCTAAATTCAGCAAAACTCTCTTGTCTGGCAGGAAATTGTCTTCTTGTAATAGCTGACCAGCTCAGTAGCAGGAGCCCTGAATGCCTTTGCTGATCTAGTGCCAGCACATCACTGCCAAAGCTCTCTAGGAAGGAGATGCCTGTCCTTCCCCTCTTCTCTGTCATAATGCTTGGCATCATTGCTGGCATGCTGCAGAGACACGTCAATGAGAGGAAAACCAGGCAAGAGAGAAATGTAGGTTTTTGTGAGGACCAAAGAAGCGTTGCCCCATCATTTGCTGAGCCACCACAGCACCAAACCACCTGAGTCAGACAGAGGTAGAGGACCCCTTGGCTCATGGCTGGATGTCCTGAAACTTCTACATAAGTGGATCTTCACCAGTATTGGCATAGACTTGCATTCAGTCTTCCAGCATTATAAAGAGCCAGCCAAAATAGAAGTCACTCTAAAAAGAAGTTTTAAGGGTTGCTTTATTTTTCTGTGTTTGTGTCCTATACAATGTGTCATTCTGCTGGTATCTTTTTGGGAGTCAAATCTACCTTAAACATTCTGGAACATATTAAACAGCCAGGATAAAAGTGCAGCATTTTGTTGCTTAGTTTAAGTATTCATAGTGACACTTTTCAAAGTGTGAAGCATCTCATTTGTCTTTACTCTTTGTAGTCTACATGTAGTGTTTTCCTTTTCACTACGACATCCACCTATGGAGTGAAGCATTCCTCAGAAACCTGAACAGCCCAAGTCTAGCAATAAAGTAGCAACACATGCCTTGTTTATTCAGAGGTTTGCACAGAATCAGAGAAATACAATGAAGGACCTAATTTCAGACTTTGGTCTTTTCTACTCAGTGTTTGTAGGGCTCAAAACTGTTTTGAACTTGAACAGCTCTGACTTCTGAATTAAACAAAAACAACTCAGCATTGTTTCCATTTGCAGAAGTTTGAACTCGATGACCCCAGGTGTTATTTTTAGTCTAAAAGATTCTGTTCTGACTCTTAATTAGGCAAAAGTCTTGGAGATGCTGTCTGAACCACTGAGAAGTTCTACATCTCATAAGGATCTTTTACACCACCAGGTATGCAAAGCACAGAGTACACGTAGCAAAATGCGTAAGACCCTTTGCTTCTTTTAACACTAAGAATCTTTCATATTAATGCGTTAATCTTGTAACCTGTGCTCTAGGTACTCGTGGTCTAAAAAAAGACAGGGTTTTGAGTTACAGTCCTTTTCATCACTCAAGGAGAGGACAAGTGGGTATTCCCTGATCTCAACTCTCAAAACATAAGGAAAACACACAGCATTTAAAGCTTCAAGCATTCATTATTCAAAGCATGAAGAAAAATTGTCATTTCCTGGTTTTTTTGCTTCTAGCAAATGCTTCATCTGTGCATTTACTGCCAACATGCTGCCATCACCATCCTCCAGGTTCCTGTTTAAGATGGCCCTTGGCTCAAGGAGAAACTTTGCTTTCAGTTGAAGCATTGCAAAAATCCTTGTCTTTTCTTGATGTGGAAGTCACAAATTTTATCATCTTGAAGGATCTGCATCAGTCCTTTATTCCATTTGAAACCATAACAAGCAAAACTGTTTAACACACACTGACAAGTTCTTATTATGTCTGCCTAAAAGATTTCAATTGAAATTCAACAACAAAAGTCTTTGTGCACTTGAATTCTATTGCCATTAATACTGGCTGATCGAGTGAAAACAAATGGGATACATCAAGCATACCACTAAACAGAGAAAACAGCAGCACAAACTAATGAATTTGGAGTTCTGTTTTATCAAATAAAAATAAAAAAATAAGAAAAATAATCATATTTGCTGCAATCAAGCCAAACTTGCATAACTACAAAGTGCTGCAAAGTTTGTCAGAGTTTCTGACCTGAAAATCCCCAGGAATTTTAGAAGATTTCAAAGTGGTTTAGTTCAGATTTTGTTCAACCTTATTACCTGCTTATTAATAAATATGAACCAATAGTCTTGCCTGAGGTGGTGGGGGTGGCATGATTCTGCCTCTTGCTGCTGGAGATGCCTCCTGCCCTCTTGAACTGTCAGCCCCTGGTGGGGTTTGGGGCTGCTCTTGCACCTCTGCTTGGTGCCTTCACCTGTGTCCTGAGGAAAGGCAGGCTGGTAGACATCCACAGGAATTTCTAACACACTTCTGTTCCTGCACAGCAGGGTGGCATTTTACTGGCTTAGAGGGATTTTCTGCCAGGGGTATTTTGCCTGTTGAGGTCAGGATCTTCTGCAGTTACTTTCAGGTCTTTCACAGCTACAACTACTGCTGGAAACTTGATTCTCAGCAGGTCATATATTTAGGAAATGACTATTCCTACAATGTCTGACCATAGGCATTTAAAGTTTCCGAAGATCATATCCACTCTTGGGACCTTAGCTTGCTTGTCAAGAAAAGAACATTGAGAGGAAAATAATTGTGTGTTGGTGTATAGAAAGCATGTGTTTCTAACACTGTATCTTTGACATCCTGAAGCCAAGAATATTAGTCTCAGTTTAAAAGAACACTTAGACCTGCTGTCCTTAAAGCTGGCAGAGCACATATCCCCTAATCAATAGAGAGCTCTCATGAAGGCCAGACGGAAATCAGACACAAATCAAGGGATGCAGGTAATGAATAAACAGCTCATTATCCCTTAACACTTGTTTATTCAATGGCCTAATGTCACATGCAACTGGGAAAGCATCAGAAATTAAGGCAATTCTACTCCTCTTTAAGATATCCAGAAGGAAAATCATACTAATGGAATGATTATCCTTATGCCCCTATGGTGCCATTAAATTTCCTGGTGTAAATCTTTATTCAGAAAGACATAAGGACTCCTCAACAAATTCTTTAAGCCTGGGAAAAGGATTCTGCTCTGCCAGACATGGGGGTTCAATGTGTGGGAAGATAGCCTGGCTGGCTGCAAACCCTGGACGTTGGGCTTGCCCCAGTCGTCAGTGGCTCCCACCTCACCTCCTTCCAACAGCCAACACTGATTTGGCCTTTCTTACCCACCCTTCCCTTCATCTCCTTTTTATTTTGGAACCTCATATGACATTCCTGATTCCCCACGTACATTCACAATGCTCTGTCTTGTCTTCCCCATTCCTGCTCCATCAGCCAAATTCATTAGCAATTACACACTGCATCCTGGGATGTAAACACCAGCCTTAAACACAAGTCTGACAGTAGAAAAAGGTCAAGTTTGGGCTCCTTCAATCCCTTCAATATCTTCTCTACTTCAGTGAAGTACCAGAAGTGTTACCAGACCTCTCTCCCCACAAGGGGGGCTCAGTGCAGGATAACCCCACAGATGTGAAGGTTGGTGGGTCACCAACCCCCACTAGGAGGGCTCCAGCTGTTCCCTAAGGATCTGTGATCACCCTCCAGCTTGAGGACTGCTTTAAGCATAACAGAACTAATAATGGCTTTAACTAAGGCACAGATGGACCTTCTCAGTGCCATGCAAGTGAGGGTGCCATGGTGGCATCTCTCACCATGCTGCTGGCATCCTTGGTGGGATGCTGGAATTGTGGCAAAGATCAAAGAGACTGTCTTTTCCTGGACTAATGGGGTGCCTCTATTTCTTCATTCCCAGGGAAGTGGAGGGAAAGGGTGCAGAAAGCTGTGTTGTTCAAACTGAGAAGGGACAGCAGGTGACAATGGAGATATGACTAACACCAAAGAAGGCTTCAAGTAGCAACACTTTAGTCTCCAGTACAACCTTTTATACCCTTCATCTTACATGCATTACACCTGTGTGCCCTCTGTACCCTTTGGTGATTGGTCAGTACACCTCAGCACTCCATGTCTCATTGCCTTCAATACTGTTCACCTGTCCTGCACAGCTGTAGCCCACTGGGAATGAGACTCAGCCACAGCCCTGCTCCCAGTCACCACAAACTGTGTCCCTACAAGCAGGTACAACTGCTCTGAGCCCCCACCTCAAATGGCAGAGAGGGTCCCTCATCCACTCCTGGAAAAGCCTCTGCTTCCTATCCATCTCGTGATGTCTCACAGCCAATTCACAGAGCCCCGTCACTCAGCACAACATCTCAGAGCCCCTGTCCTGTGCTGCAGTAACTTTCATCAGGAAACCTCACTTTGCTGCCTACCAGCTACAGCCTCAACTCCTCACCCTATATGGGCCATGCTCATTCATGCACTCATTCAGTGTCTGAGGAGACGTGGGCTTATCCCAAGGAAAACCTGCAGTGCCCTTCCTCCCACACCAGCAGTGACCCCGTGTTCTTCCTGGGAAGAGGCAGCTGCAGAACTACTGTGGTTTCTGTGTCACTATAGGGATGGGTTGCAGGGATAAATGTCTTTGTATTGTCCCAGTGTGCAGCACTGCACAGTCAGTTCCTCCTCCAAAACACTGAGATTTCTGTTAGATAGAGTCTGCAAATCAGTCTCTTCTACTGACCTGGCTTGTAACTGCAGCAAACATGGAAAATCACCTTCCTATTTCAAATTCACTTTGAGACTCTCCTTTAGTACACTGGCCACCTGGAGGGCAAAAGCTGGGGCACAAAGGACAAAGGGGAAAGCAAAGTTCATTATTGTACTAGACAGCCAAAAGCTGCAGTGCTTTGCCAATCGCACAAGGATCTCGCTATGGTCTCTGGATGCTGCATCACCACTTGGCCCTCAGGTTGTTTATGCCTCCTTTGGCCCTGTGCTACACTCATGCATGAGCTCAGCAAGCTCAACCAGGGCACTCTCATAAAACACACAGCACCCCATGACAGCCCCCTCTGCTGCATACTCAGCCAGGGCTCTTCAAAGCCCCACTCAGGACTGTTGCCTTTTTAGCCTCACCTTATGGTAGGGAAAGTAATCCAGTGGAAACTCTGCTTGGGGTCTCTGCATTCTCCATTTGTCAAGTCTTTTTTATTTTCAGGTCTTTGAAGAGCTCCAGAGGAAATTATACAGGTCTCTCACTCTGTTTCCAATGCCTTCTGCATCAGAGGAATTTGCCTTTGAAATAGCCTTAGTAACTGCCAGCTTTCCTGCATTCCTTTATCCCTGAGATTATTTTCCTCAGATACCTTACCAGTTCCCCAAGTCTGCTGAAGTCTACTTTTTTTGAGTTATTATCCATATTCAGCTGGACTAGCTTTTCCCTTGGAATAATGAACTTTATCATTTCATGCTTGCTTTCATCGAAATTACCACCCAATCTTTAGATTGTCAGGCTGTTATTCTCTGCTAGTCAGAAACAGGCTTAAGGCAGCTGCTCCTTTGCCCATTTCCTCCCACCTTCTGTAACAGCATAGTCTTCACCACATCCAGGAACACAACAGATCATCTGTATCTAGCTGTGCTGCTCTTGGTGGAGGCATCACAGCAATTACCACACCTTACCACTGTCTGAAAGAGCTGTCCTACTGATGTCTCTTCCTATTGCTTCGGGGAAAAAAAAAAAACACTTCCTGTCCCAACAAGTTGGTCAGTAATAAAAACCCCTGATTATTGTCCCTGGTTTTCTTCCTTTACTAGAATTGTTCCTTTACCCAGAAATGTGCCTGTTCTTTCCCAAGCACCAGGGCTTGGTACTCGGTGCCTCCCTTGTCCTCAGTTGCACCTCCTGGACAAATCTTCCATACCATTCCTCAGCTCCCATGGTGTGCCCCACAAGACTGCCATTAAGGTTATGGTTCTGCCTCCATGTTATACAATATATTATAATTTTTGATTATATTCTTTTAAGGATTAAATGGATAAAGTTTAATAGATTAAATAATATAAAAAATTTTGGTAAGACATAGAATCACAGAATATCCTACACTGGAAGGGACCCACAGAGATCACCGAGTCCAGCTCCTGAAAGGATATAGAAAAAAAAGTTGCTTGTGGGAATAAGTGGAAAACACAGAGTCAAAAAACCCCAAAACCAAAACAAACACCAACAAACAAATAAACAAACAGAAAACAAAAACAAAAACAAGCCCCTAACACCCTTAGTTTTGGCATGTAGGTTGCTGAAAAGCTGGAAATCCTGCATTGCAACAGGTAAACGAAGAGACTACATAATTTCTTGGATGGACCCCCACATACAGGTTTCTCCTGGCTTAACAGCAACATGACTGTGGAATCCCCTTGAATATTAGAGAGAAGGAGCAAGCTAAAGGGCTGCAGCTCCTCATTGACCATATGAGGAAAACCTCATTTTTTCATTACACATTTTTTCCCATGAAAGGGAAGAATGAAAGCTAACAGATGCTTTCTTCATGAAAACTCTATTTTCCTTAGTGTTTCTTTTCAGAAGTCAAGTGTGCAATTCCTTCTGGCCAGACAGACCTTTCACGTGCAGTATAAATCTCCTGCATCTCTTGGAAGAGGATTTGGAAGCCTTCCGGGCAGGGAAAATATCTACAGCAGCTCCTGCTGGATTAAAATCACTTCTGTTCTCCACTTCAATAGATTAAGGTGATCTGCACAGTCTGTACCTTCTGTAGGTTTTCTAGATGCTACTGCTTTCATGGCCTTATAGAGATGCTCACTTTTCCTGTGAGCATTTTTGGCCCTATGTCTTTAGACACATTTGATCTTCCTCTCCTGTGCTCCACCCCAGAAATGGCTGCATTGAGCGGGGTGCTGACTGTAGTTATGTGTGAAGTACTTGATCTCTTAGGATAAAAGGTGCAATTTGAATGCAAAACACTCTGAAAGCTTCTCGCTTCTAATGGTTTTGCTTTCCCACGCTGGAAAATATCTCGGATGTTCATTTCAATTTTTATTTTGTTTCCACTTTTGTGGTCCATACTAAACTGAGGAATGCATATCATCTGGGTGAGGGGAAGGGCTATCTGAGCCTCAATCCAGACTCCCATGTGCCAGATAACTTCTGGTCTGAGTAATGGTACCAATCAAATTCCAAATTCTGAATAAGCCTGGCCTTAGAGGGCCATCCAAAAATTGCCATGCAACATTTGTAGTGTGTAAGGCTAGAAGAAATGTCTGCAAGTTGACTAGTCCAACCCCTTAGCCTCAGGAAAAATTAACCCTCTCTCTGACTATTGTTTCCACCTGTTTTCTACCCGTCAGTATTCTTTAACTGGGCTTGTAGGTCACTAGCAGATGATAACCAAAATAGCCAAGTCCATACTCACAGCACTCTGCCCTTTGCACACACTGCTTGAGTTTGCTACAGACATTTGGTACTCTGGGATGACTTAGCAAATACCCAGACAAACCACTCTGAGTGCAGCTGAGAACCATACCATCTTGGAATTTAGGAATGGTATTCTCCAATTTAGTGTTCCCACTGAAATCACTCCAAACCATGCGCCTCTTGCTCACTCCCCCCTCCCATGTGGCAGGCTTGAGAGGAGTCTTGGAGACACAAAAGGTGAAGATCATGGGTTGAGACAGGAACAATTTACTAGAAACAGCAATGAGATAAGAAAATAAACAGTAAGATCAACAATACTGTTGTGTATTAGAAATGAATTATTCACTCATGGGTTGTCACCCCCAACAATACCCAACCACTCACTCGTGAGGCTACCCCAAACACAAAGTGACCCTTTTCCCCATTTCTGGAAAATGATGTGATGTGGTAAAGAATAATCCAGGTTCCCTGGCTACTCCCCACTTCTGGCTACTGCAAAAATTGACCCAGTCCTGACTGGAACCAGGACAGGCTGACATTGCTACCCTCAAGGAAACATGGCAGCAGACACCACTGCCGTGGTGGTGGTGTCATTTGGAAAGGAGCCTTGCAGATGCCCAGCAATTCAAACAGCCTGCATGAAACAGCTCTGCTGCCACGGGGGCAGTGATAGGGTCTCCCTGTGCAGCCCCAAACCCTGTTGGTCTGCCAGCAGAGACATGTATGCCAGCTTCTCACCAAGAATGGCCATGCCCAGCACCCGCCATCCCTGTGCCTGCACAGGGCTCGCCCAGCTCCCTCTGCTCAGGAGCATTCCCAGCAGCCAGGTTTTGGATTCTGTCTCGGATTGCTTGGTGTGTAATGATCTTTAATCACAACCAGCCAAAGCCACTCTCAGATTATTTCATTTGCCTGCCTGTAGCTCCACAGTAAAATACATATGTTATCATCGTCGTTTTCTCATTTTGTTCCATTGCAAGAGTCTCAGATGGGGCTGGGTTCTCTGGGCTTTGATGTGTGTTTTTTTAAACTGCATGAGAACTATATTTAGTTTCAGTTCACTTGCAGTGTCAGGCTTCCCTGTTGTGGCCCTCTGCCTTTACCTTGGCAGTGTTACAAGATCCAATTATGGCTTAAAAATCTGGCTGTGGAGAAGCAAAACTGCTGGCTTTTTCTTCATTACTAAACAAGGACCTTCTGTTGTCCACAACACGTGCCTGACGTGAAACCATTTAGGGGGCCCTTGAAGAGGCAGTTCGGCTGCTGTCCTGCCTTCATGATCTCTTGAAGTCCTCAAAGTCTTAAAGACTTTCCTGCTATAAAAGCCCACAAAGTCCTTGGTGTAAAAACAGATCTCAGTCCCCCTTTGCTGATCTCTTCTTTCACTTCCAGTCTGACCTGTCAGACAGAAATCCTACTTTACTTAAAAAAAAAGGGATGGAAGTGGGAACACTCATTTGAAGCCAAATGACCTACTACAGACACATCCACTTACCCTGTGGGCTGAATTGTAGTACTCTGCCTTAAAGCCAACACAATGAACCAACATTTCTCAGGGAATATGAAAGGAGAGGGTTTTATTCCCTTGGTTTTCCAGTACCATTTACAGTAGCATTTATGTTACCCTGGTTAACAGTCAGCTTCTGGCTAACACATATTAGATTCATACGCAAAACAAAACATTTTCTTTTCTGACATTGGATGTGAAGAATATGTTTGTTTTAAAGTGACTATCTCATTAATATGTTTCATTGAATTATACACCCTATAAAGAAATATTGTCCCATTATTAATATATACTATGGCAATATCCAAGAAAAACTTCTGGAGGAAATAATACAGTGAAAAGCCAGCTCTGTCTGCACTTTACATCTTTTTTTTTTTCTTGAGCAATGCTTTATGTTTCCTTGAACATAAAGGAGATATTGTCAGCCCATGATTTTAAGAATTTTACTTTCCAGGTCAAAAGAAAAACAAGAGAATTTGTGCTACTTTCTCCTCAAAAATGGGTTTGGGGTACTTTAAGTTATGACTATATTTCTCTGGTTGAAATCCACTACCAGTGTCTTGCAATAAAAACTTTTGTTGTTCACTTGACACATAATTGTCATGGAAGAAGCTCCCAAGTGACACCAACCTCTAATGATATTACAAAGTCACACATTAGGAGCCCTGTTTAGGACGAAGAACAGGTCAAGATCCTGATGTGTTCCTCAAGGTGGCTGTCCCCAAGTCACCTCCACCAAGTAGGTGGAGCAGCACTCCCTGGTCACTTCACCATCAGAGGACACGGGGACACTGGGGATATCAGGATACCCCCCCAGCTCACCCAGGCCTGGTTTACATGCAGAAATTGCCAGCCCTTAATGCTTTGAGTGCTTTATGCTGATTTAGCTTAATTTGGGAACAAACTCAATTAAGCTGAATCAATGTTAGCTACTAAAGGGGTTGTACTGACTAAACTAAATTAATTTAGAAACCTATTTAGTTAAATTGCAACAATTTGCGTATGCAGACAGACTTCCATTTAGCACACACTATCATTGACTTTATTTGAAAGAATAAAACCCCTTGCAGAAGACACCTCTTTCTACACTTGCATAAGGCACTGCATCTCAAAGACAGATGTGTGTACACATATGAGCTTATATGTGCACACATACACACATCATTTCTTACAGACTCCTGCCTCAGTCAAATTTTCCCACATTTTGCCTAATATCCAGCAAAGGCAACTCAGCCCAAATCCTTAACATTTAAAAAAATATGTGATTAAATTTACATTCATGCTCGTGAAAGCTGGGTAGTTTTATTTTGAGTTGGACTTCACAAGTAAGGCATCAGCAGCCTGGAGAAGGGGAGACTGAGGGAAGATCTCAGCTGTCTACAGCTTCCTCATGGGGGAAAGGGAAGGGGCAGACACTCATCTCTTCTCACTGGTGACCAGTGACAGGATCTCTGGGAACAGCATGAAGATGTTTCAGGGGAAGTTTAGGCTGGACATTAGGAAAAGCATTGGACAACACTCTCAGGCACATAGTGTGGTTCTTGGGGCTGTCTTGAGCAGGGCCAGAAGTTGGACTCTGTTATCTTTATGGTTCCCATCAAATTCAGGATATTCTATGATTCTATGCTTCTATGATCTTCAGAAGATCTATTTTCCCTTCTTTTTACATCTGTTTTCCTCCAGCACAGCTGAAGGCACATGCACACCATAACAGGCCTGTGGAGGCTGTGATCCCCCAGCTGCTCTGCTCTGTGAGGGAGGATGCCCCAGTGAGCACAAGGCAGGACAGGGACCTCAGCCCTCTCAGCACCATAGCTCAGGACAGAGAACAGCCAAGGGCAAATGCACTTAGATTAGTCCCTCCTGTACTGGCTTGCACTGCCACTTTATGCCCCTTAGCTATTTGAGATGGGGTCAGGAGCTACTCTTCCAGCCTCTGGAGCTATTCTTCCCAGCCTCTGGTTACAGGATAAGGAACTACAGTGTGTTCCCCCACATCAGAGGGGACTGGTGGGGAAGAGGAGGAGCAGCAGCATTCTGTCAGCAGCATTTCAAGGGCAAATCTGAGGGCTGACAAGATTTCTATTGTCATGAAACCACAGGAAGTCCAGCTTTGTTTCTGAATTGGCCATTCACACAAAAGCAGCAGATCTCAATTCCCCTTCAAATGGATACATTTTTTCCTCCCTGCCATGCCTATGCCAAATACACAGGGCATTGCAAAACCCATCTACCTGTACTATGAAGTCACAGCAGTTTCCTAAGGCAGAAAATTGTTCTGGTGGCATAGTGGTCAATGCATCATCCCTTCATCTTCCTCAAAACATGTCTTCCTAAAGGAAGTTCTAACTAAAGAGGTTTAAATATAAGTTCCAGATTTTGTTTCCTATTTTATAGCACCAGGAACTAAAATGTAACACTGGAAACATGGTCCAGGCTCTCTTTGTATTCTGCTGAGGCAGAAGTCTGGGCAAGCATCCCTCCATGGCTCGCGCTGCCTCCCATGTTGCACACTTTGATACAGCTGGGTGCTGATAAAATTGCAGTTTGCAGAAGCAATATCCCTGTCCCTTTCTCTGTGATTTCAGCTTCCCAAGGATTAAAGTGGTTTCTCTGAAGGAACCTCAGTACATATCGCAACACCAAAGCTCAGCAAGGACAGAAACTTCCTTTGTTGTGCAAAGTTATGACAGGAAATAACACTGGGTTGGACTGATAAGCCTTTCACATTCACCTGCTGTGTATCAAATGTTTGGGAAAGGTGTGTAGCAGGACATTCGAAGTCAGCTATTCACTGCCAAGGCTTTATAGCAGCTTTGTAGATGGCAGGCTTCTGGATGCAAATAAATTTATATCTCTTCCACAAAGTAAGTTTGAAAAGTGTATTGATAATGCCTCTGTAACATGACTGCCTGACTGGCATTAGTATTACAGCCGCATCCTTTGCTGCCAAAAACAAGCCCGTGATGAAACAAACACCACTTTATTTTTAATATCATGGCAGTTCTGTGTTGAAATATTTTTTTGGATTGCCAGACACCAGCACTTGTGATCAGATCCTGTTGGACCACAGAGGTTTCTAAGTTCCCCGTCAGTGTTTACATAGTGTGAGCGTCTGCTGTATTTCATATGGGATTAAGTATAATCAAAATTCATGTTACCCTTTGCAAGCTAGCATCAGAGGAAGGCATGCATATTTCAGCTAATTAATTAACAGGATGAATGTGTTAACATGAGCCTCTTGAGACTCGGGTTAATAACCCACTAAGGGTCGTATTTGCAAGCGGCAAAGCTTCTGTGGCTATATAGTGAGCCATAAATTATGGGTGAGGCCATTTTCTTTTCCAGTCCTGACTATCTAGATTCAGGGGGTTGTTGTGACTCTGCTTTCACAGAAGGGCGAGGTTTGTTTTTTTTTTTCCTTGTTTTACTCCTAACTCTTTCTGTGTAACTCGTTAAAACCCTCTGAATGGCACTGATCTCAGTGTGAGGAAACACAAGGTTCTCTTTTCCACCCACCCACAAGAGGCATGGAGGCTGTGTTGCCTTCATTATCTAATGCTTCCCTGGTGTTTCTAAGACAGGGACTTTAATTTGTAAGCATCACACCAGCCAAGCCCATGTCACTGCAAAGAAACACCAAAATGATGTGCTGTGCAGAGCCATTCCCTTTGCAGAGGCCTGTTGCCAGCTGAAGACCAACCCTGTTGGAGGTCACCTTCCCAGCTCTGCTGCAGTGAGTCTGTGAGCACATTAACCTGCAGAGACAGGGACAGTCTGGCCTGCTGCTTGATGAAAGTCTTTCCCCACATCTCCTACAAGATAAGCTGTGGAACTGGAAAAAAGCTAAGCTGAAGGAACCCACCTTAGCATTCTGGGACCCACTTCCCAGATGGGCACATTGAACCTAAAGCCAAAAATTAGGTTCAGCTACAAAATTCAGATGAGAAGCTAAGAACCACTGCATCACCTCTCCACACTCCCTGTTCGATAGAACATTTTACAGATCTTCAAGATTTTGTAAATTTTGTGTGTCTCTAGAGACAAGCTGGTGAAAGCCAAGCATGAGATCACAGCAGACTCCACTCTGCTTTCCTTCACACAGCCCACAGCATGAACACATGGAAAAAAGCCAAGACCTTCTGCAAAAAGCAAGGAGCCTGCACATCCTTTCTAACACATTTTAATTACAAAAGTGGTGCAAAATAAATCCTGAAAGGGCAACATGCATCTGACAGAGATGGGGAGCTGGCTTTCCTTGGCAGTGCTAGGTCAGCAGTTGGAGTCAATGACCTTGGAGCTCTTTGATGATTCCATGACTTTATTATCCTGCCCCCATATTCTTGGAGGTATCTGTCACAGGTGAGGTGCACAGGTTGCCCACAGAGCCATGGGCCCCCACAGAGCACCCCCCCACACAAGGGCAGAGGGTGAGGGGAGGCCAGAGCAGCTGGGAGAAGGGTGTCAGGACCTTTGTAGGGAATCTGGCTCATCAGTTGTCTTCAAGGAAGAGAAAATATGGAAAATGGAGGAAATAGAAAATCTTGGATGTGGACTGCAGTGCTGCCCTCCTCTCCCCCAAAGAACACGGTAGACACAGAGCTGAGCCATGAGCTTGAGCCACATCCCTCTCTGGACTGATGGGTTTGAGGTTACAGCTGCGCTGTAGTGGGGCTGGAAGGGCCAGGCGTGTTCCCCGCTGGGCTGGCTCATGGGCAGTGATCTCAGGCAGGGATCAGTGAAACTCTCTGCTGAAGGAATCTCACAGCTCCACACCAGCTGAGCTGTGAAACAGGACTGCCTTATCACCACCTCCCTCTGAGGAAATCCTTCAGGCTTGCACACACCCTGGCTGTGTGGGAGATGGGGTATTTGGGATGTCTTGTTTCTCAGGCTTCTCACTCCTCCAGCCCAGGTCTTTCCATCAGAAAGTCCTCATTATTTGGGGAAGTTGCAAATCCACGATGTAACCTCTTCAACAACACCACAGGGGGAGGGAACAGCCTCTAATAAAACAGGAAGTTCCAACATATAATCTGAAGTGTTCATTTCAATTAGGGATGAGCTTCATTACTCCTCAAGTTTTATAGCTACTGTAGTTCTCAGCTCCTCTGAAGGGTGAGACTACACAGGAGGTGTCTGAAAAGTCTGATGGAAAGAGTGGGTGAAATTGCACAATGCATTCACCAATGAAGTGCCCAGGGTCAGGGTTTATTTGAACAGGTCTCTGGCTGCATCCAAGAGGTTTATGGATCTTGCCCTGAGGAACAGAGCAAGTTAAAACGTCACTGAACACATCTTTCCCACAGCATTTAATTCCTTCTTAGTCCTGTTTGGAGTTGGTGAGTTAATGGCCTAATCACTTGCAACAAAATGTCCCAGCTTAAGCACCAAGAAGAGTGGGAAATCATACTGCTCATCACTGCTGAGCTGGCATTTCTCTGTATAAACAGGAGCACGCCTGGTTACAAAGACATGCCTGAGATGAAAATTGAGGAAAATCAGATTTAGTGCTCTCATTTACCTACACTTGAGCTAGAAGAGCAAAGATGTTTATCTGCCACTCAGTGGCACGCAGATACACATCTGTCCTGCAAGGTGCGTTGCATGGGTCATGGACAGCTCCCCATTCTTCTCTAGGAGAGTGGGGAGCCTGAAGATGCAGGGCATAGGTAATCAAACCAGTTGAAATATTGTAATAAAATCCCATGGTTACTATTCCTCCCTTTCATGCTTATCATCACTTGTGGGACAGTTCATATTTGCAATTTACTGGATCAGCTGTCTGCCAAGCCACTCTCACCTGGTGTGGGGAGAGTCCACCAGACTTCATGTCCTCATCCCACCAGAATCCCATCAGACCTCAAAGAAACAGGCACTGTTGAAGTGCCCCTCCAATGAAGCATGCTCAAGAGCTTTAACCAAACAAGTCCACCAGACCTCATGTCCTCATCCCACCAGAATCCCATCAGACCTCAAAGAAACAGGCACTGTTGAAGTGCCCCTCCAATGAAGCATGCTCAAGAGCTTTAACCAAACAACTTCCCATGGTTCCAAATGCAGATTGTATTTCCAGCTGCAGCCTGGAGAAGCTACAAACTCCTGACTAGTTTCTCAAAAGGCTGCATTTAGTGATCTCTACCTCCCTGAACACTTTAATAAGTTGCTAGGCATCCAGAAGCCTTAGTAGGGAGGTCATCAACCCATCATCAGTCTCTTCCCATATCCTGAAGTTGCCACTCCTTCAGATCTAGCAGTGGAGCTGTAGAAGAGATGCTCCCTGCAGCTCCCGGGGTTGCCTCATCTGCTCACATGTGCTGTCAGCAAATGGTTGTACTCTTTTGTCTCTGTCCCAGCTGCACAGTCCAGCCCTTTCCTGCACCAGTTCTAGTGTTCACTTTACCCTTCTGGACAGCTGAGGCAGCTCATTCAATTAGCAAAAGGTCCATGCATATGTGTGATCATCACCTGAGCCTAGCACAAGAGGAACAGCAGGAGTGTCTGGCCATGTTAGTGGTAAAAGTGGGTCTGTCTTCACTTGGGAAGGGTGAATTGGTAAAAAAATCTCACCAACCCACTGGTGTAGACCAACCTTAAACTACCCCTTCCAAAACCACACCGTTCAGAAAACCAGTCAATCAAGAGATAAATAAATGAATAAATAAATAAATGTTGCTTACATCATTAAGTTTGAACGCCCTCTCCATTTGGTGAGGAGGGAAGCTTAGGGAAGGAAGGGTCCACATAAGGAGTTATATCAGGAGGTACAAGGTGGGAGGAACCAGAGTAGTAAGGAGAATCATGGCAAGCAGACAGGGACAATAACCTCTTACCCTGGCTCAATTCTATCTGGAATAACATGCCTGGTCACAGCCTTTGACCACAAATGAAGAGATAGAGGTATGAGTTTACCTACCCCACACATCAGTCATTGCACCCAGCCACACTCTGCTGCAAGAACACCTCTGAGAAACCATTATAGCCATGCTGCAGCTGTGGTTTTGTAGGCTAGAATTTGTAATTGCAGGCTCAGCATTCACTCTGAAAGTGGCCTGTTGTATCTAATTACAAACAGAGCCCTGCCTAACAGTCACGAGCGAGGTGCCAGCCAAAGCTACGCACTGAGGTTATTGTTAGAGTGGAGAACAAGAGCTGCTGCAAAGAAAAGACTTTGGCAGCCCCCATGGATGGCTACAGAGGCACACAAGGGCATACACAAGGCTGCAAATAATCACACTTACTACAATAGCCCAGTTTCACTGAGCTGCCACTGCACTGGCAGAGGGTTTACAAGCAGATCAGACCTTTGCCACACTTGCAAGTCAGCACAGAAAGTATGCTCCTCTTTCTGCTGTATTTTTCCACTTGTTGCCATGATGAGGAAGAATCTCAGATTTCCACCACCAACTGATTAAAGAAGGTTACAAGGACAGTTCCCACTTCCTCTGCCTATCAGTTAACGAGCACACAGGAGCGTGCTGTCAATAAAAGGTTTTCTTCCCTTTGACAGGGCTCTCAGAAGCAAGTTCTGAACATAGATCTCTTACCTGAAAGAAATTAGAAAGTACAGCCACAGATGCCCTATGCCGCAGAGTACCTGTTTGCATGTGACAGAGGAATAGAAGGACTATCTCTGCCTACCCAAATTTCCAGACACTTGGGTGATAAAGCCAGAAAAAAAGAACCTTCCACCTATTTCATAGCTGGCTGTGAAAAGTGAGCACCATGCTAATGGCCAGTACAGGCTTAATGGTACAAGGTTCCAAAGAGCACAACTGCTTTTAGAAAGAACCAAGCATGTGATTCAGTAGCTCTGGCAAAACTCCAGGCACATAATTTCCATATGACCCTCCAGTATCTTAGTGTCATCGGCTTGATAAGACACTCAGAGCTGTCTTGAAGTGCCACAGCAAAATGTGTGTGACAGCACTTTTTTTCACCCTGGAAATAAAACATTTTTGCAACTAATGATGGCATTTTGTTAATAAATAAATAAATAAATAAATAATTGTGCCACCACCCTTTACCTAGACACATGCGTGTCCTTCTGCCTGGATGGGCCCTTGCTGTCATTAATGGAATTCTGTGCACCCATGAAAGACTTCCCACACAGACTGGATTCCTTGACAAGAGTCTAAATGTAACATAAACTCTGTGCAGATATAGGGCTCACCATTTGTAAAGCTGCCTGAAAGGGCAATGCATCATACCACATAGTCTAATTCTGGTTGTTCTCTCCATCAGTGCACTTATGTTAATGCCACTGGAGTTAAATCATTGTGAATATGTTCAACTTTCTTTTACCTAGTTGAACCTGATCAACAGACTTGGGTGTCCATCACTGAACTTAATGGACATTTTTATGCTTCCAAAATATGCAAGAGGTACCCAGTTATAGATGTGTGTACATGTTGTTGAGCTCTAACCCCAGCCAGCATCTAAGTACCACACAGCCGCGCACTTAGCCCTACCCCTTCCTCCCACCCCCAGTGAGACAGGGAAGAGAATCTGAAAGAGGTAAAATCCATAGGTTGAGATAAGAACAGTTTAATAAGTGAAATAACGTTGTCAGTAACAATAATAATGAAAATTATGATGATGATTATGATGATAATAATAGTAATTGTAAATAAAAGCAAAAAGAGCTAGGAATAAAATCCAAGGAAGGCAAGTGATGCACAATGCAATTGCTCTTTACACACTGGCTGATGTTCAGCCCAATCCCAAGCAGTGATCAACCCCTCCTACCAACTTCCCCCATTTTACACTTGGAGCATGACATTCTAGGGTGTGGAATATCCCTTTGGCCAGTTCAGGTCACCTGTCCTGGCCATACTCCCTCCTGGCTTCTGGTGCACCTCCTTCACTGGCAGAGCACTGAGAAGTCCTTGGCTCAGGATAAGCACTGCTTAGCAACAACCAAAACATCAGCATGTTATCAACTTTATTCTCATACAGGACCCAAAACACACCAGCTACTAAGAATAAAATTAACTCCATCCCAGCTGAAACCAGGACACATGCCATGAAATGCAAGCTTGGTTATTATCAAGGTAACATCTGCAGGTTTTGTGCCCCAGAGTCCTCTTCAGCTGAGTAAGGCACAGCCAAAAATCAGTTCCCACACTGAACAGCTAATGTAATATTAATTTTAAATGGACAGAGGACAGATTTATCAGATATAGAAATTACCAAGAGACAATTGAACAAATAGTGGTCTTAGGGATAGGAGACCTAGCTCATCAGCTGTTTAATGCTCCCATGATGAACAAACCCAAAAAAATTAATGTCTTCAGAGGGATCATTGTCCTGCCCTACACATGGTGTGTACATCCATAAGTAAAGTCATCCATAAGTAAGTCAAACACAGGAGCAATGGTGCTTAATGGCAGATGTCACCTGCTAAGTCAGAGAAAATCCAGGTGGGCATGGCCAGAGCTCCAAGAAGAGCTACAGCTGCACAAACAGTTGGCCAGGTGGAGCCTGCAGATCTCTGCAGAAGGATTATGCAATCTTGCTGCAAATATTTTGGAAACACTGTTCATTCTTTTTTCTGTTCACTCAGCAGGGATTACAGGCATAGTAACTTCATCTATCATTTGCACAAGGAGATAAGAGCAAGGAAGGTGTAGGGCAGATCAAGCATCTCTCCTTTCCCCATTCTCACACTTCCTCCATTGCAAATTTAAAAGGTGTACAGTACAGCTAATGTGAGCACCTCTTATCTAGTTAATATGAGCTAGGAGAATGTTGAACTAGTTTATTGCTTCCTGCAGCTGTACCACCTGAAGCTCTGATCTATCTCATCAAATATCATAAATGGCTGTAACAATGGACAGACATGGTCCTGGCTTGCAGAAAGGCACCTCTAGAGAACACAAAACAAGCATGGGGGTCTCTATAGTTGAGGATCTCCATAGATGGAGGCATTTACTGCCACCTTTCAGAAGTCACAAGATCAAATGTCCAACAGGGACATTGGGCTCATATCCTGGGTTTCATCAAAAGAAGTGTGCTCAGTAGCTTGAGGGAGGTGTTCCTCCCCCACTACTTAGCTCTTGTGAGACCCCATCTGGAGTACTGTGGCCACCTCTGGGGCCTCCAGCATAAGAAAAACATGGAGCAGTTGGAGTGAACCCAGAGGAGACCACACAGATGATCAGAGCCCTGGAAGACCTCTCCTAAAGAACCTGGGAGAGCTGGGGCCATTCTGCCTGGAGGAGAGAAGGCTAAAGGGAATCCCCATTGTGGCCTTCCAGTACCTAAAGGGGGCTACAAGAGAACTGGAGACAATGTGTAATGATAAGACAAGAGGGAAGATTTAGATTAGATATATGGAAGAAATTCCTTCATGTGAGGGTGGTGAGGTACTGGAACAGGCTGCCCAGAGAAGCTGGGGATGCTTCATCCCTGGAAATGTTCAAGGCCAAGTTGGATGAGGCTTTGAGCAGCCTGGTCTAGTAGAAAGTGTCCCTGCCCATGGCAGGGGAGTTGGAATGAGATGATCTTTAAGGTCCCGTTCAATCCAAACCATTCTATGATTCTATGACATAAGCAGACTTCTCATTACAAAAAATGTTTTAGTGAATTTGGTCCATATATCACCGACGAAGGTAGGGAAGATTTTCACATTTAATCAAGGAAATTTTTGTAGAAACACATATCAGGCCTTTGAGTGTCTTCACCTGTCCTGATAAATATTTAATTCTTCTTAGTTTAAATCTTATCTTAGTTGAATAGAGCTAAGAGGACACCTGCAATGTACATCAGAACCCTAACTTTACCTAATTTTCAATTGCCTAATTAAGCAATTCCTAAATTCACTATATAGTCAAGGAAGAGAAGGAGTCTAGAGGGAGATGCTGCTAACCAAAGTTTTCCACTTGGCTTTGTGCCCTGATGTAATTTGATTAAAATAACATCTTCCCCCGTCTCTGAGATGTGAGGGGCCTTTGCCTTGGAGAAGGTGACTGCGTTCATCGCAAATTTCCAATTTGTGAGAGTGTCAATTCTAGTAAAGGCCACTGCAACCCATGATGTTACATGTAATACAAATGTAAATTACTATAAATGCAAAGTGCAATTAGTTGTCTAATTGCTTATTGGAAAACCTGTAAACCTTCCACAGTGATGATAAAAAGCATACGGTGAACAGAATTTTCAAAAAACCCGGCTATATTTTCTTGAACAGCGTGTTGTTTACACAATTATTTGGTTGATTCCCTCCCCCATCCCCAGCGGCTCTTCTTTGAGGGTGTTGAGGAACCTATAGTGTATGAACCACTGACAATATTTACTGAGAGTCTGGTAGCAACCAAGCAACCTATGTGTCTGATTCTTGTCATTAAATATTCCAAAGTTTTATTGAGATTATTAGAACCTATTTAATAGCTCATTGAACTTAGAAACCATACAATTTTCCCATTAACTATTTCCATCTAAATATTTATGATATCAGTTCATACGAGAAATAATAAAAGACACAAAAAATTAGGAAGAGGGTGGGATTTCCTCAGATGCCTGGGAGCAAAATCTCTCCGTAACTCTAGCATAAACCAGTGGTGCAACTTAAAGGAAGCTAACTGAGAGACACAAAGCAAATCTGATGATGATGAAAGGAGAACCTGGTCATGTCTTTAAGGGAGTCTGCATAAATTTGGATACAAGGCTCTTTTCCATGATTAAAGAGAATACTTGTAATTACTCATTTCTTTTGGGTGTGGTAAGGAGTTTTCCAGTCGAATTACTGCCTAGTATAAACTGATGTATCTATTTCAAACTAGAATATAAGTCAAAATTCCAACATATTTTCCATCAGCATACTAAAAGCACAGCTGTGGCAGAGGAAAAATCATTACAATTTCTTCTTTGGATGGAGTATTGATGGAATTTTGAGAAGGACATAAGTTGTGATAGCTTGGTAACAAATCAGTGCAACCTGTATCTTCAGATCCTCTAAACTCCTTATATTTCTACATACTCTGGGGTCTGAGTTATCAACAGAGAAGAAACAAAGACAGGACTGGTTTTTTTATCTAATTATCAGAAAGGACAATCCTCCTGTCAGAATTCTTCAAACCATGTTGTTTGAATGTAATTCTGTACGAGTCAGAAAGCACAAGCAAAGTCAGCGTGGGGCAGAGCCCTCAGAAGAAAGTGAAGAAGACACGGGCGGTCAGGGCAGACACCACCATCTTGCCCCTGCTCCGTGCGCGTTCCGTGAAAACAGACATGTCTAAGTCCGGTTGCAACAACGTGGCGCTGAGCCTGAGTTAGATGCCTTGTCACTAGAGAGGAATTTTTGGCCCAGGCTAATTCTACGATGCACAGCTTCTAGACAGGATCTGGCTTGCATCCAGCTGGCTTGCAGTACTGGGAAAAAGGACATGAAAACTTTCTGACCCATCCACAAAGAAGCACTGACGTTCAAGGGCATAATCTTCAAAATTGCTGCCTCATTGTACAAACACCTCTAGTTTTCAGCTTAAGGTTGTGTAGGCTTCTAATGTTCTGCTTGAGGGCTCTGTAGGAGTGTTGCATAATACGAAGAAGAGTGAAACTTGGCACCTAGCTGACTCCTAAACCTGATCAGGAATGTCAAAAGCCAGCTGGTTTTTATTTTGGAAGAGAGAGAAGGTGATAGTGTGCACAACCTACCACTATCAGAAAGGTGAATCAACAACAAATAAAAATAATGTGATTTCAGTGTTTCCTTGTCTTTTTTTTTTCCTTCAAGGCTAAAAGGCTTGAGCAGAGTAGAGAGCAATTCCCTCAGACTGCTGTGAAAGCTGATTTGAGACTGGTTTTGTGCAATATACATAAGTATGACTGGGAATCTAAATATAGGAGTGACAAATCACTAGGCCTGGGAATTCTCCACTGACGTAGCCATTGTGACGCTAAAGAAGAGCATGTCTCCAGCTAAATTAGGTCATGAGATATTACCACCTTTCTCTTTATGTTCCTTTTTCATAAGGAAATAAAATAACACAGGACCCACAGATAATAAGATTATAAAGCCAGTAATTCGAAAGACAAATAATGGAAGAACTGAAGTCATGTAAGTGCCTCCTCATACCATCCACACATATATATTAAGGGACACTCCTTTTCCAGGAAGTTTAATCCCCAAAATTATTTCTCAGGAATCCTGTCATGGCAATGCAAGAAATAAAAAATATCCAACTGTCTTCTCCTCCCTTCTGATGGAATTTGCTGCTCCCAGAGTAAAACCGCTGGAAAATGCACCTGTTTACATGTTAGGCATAGCAGCCTTGGTGGGAGCTGTTTTAAGCCAAAATGCCAAGGCTTGCAGATTGGCAGGATATGAGCACTCATTTGCTGCTGCTAATTCTCACTAAGCTGGGGAGGTGTAGAGGTGTCTAGTGGCAGTCAGCAGGTTAAGTGACTCCAGGGTGCACAGTGACGCATGTGCACTTGTCTGAGTGCCCCAAGTGAGTAAGATTCTGGGCATGAGGAAACCTGATCTTTTCAGAGAGGAGCCTCAGGCAGGGGAAGGTGGACTAGCAAACTAAGGTACAATGTGTTCCTTGACCTACACTCTGTATTAATATTGCCAGCTAAAGAGCATCAGCAATTAGCTGCCTAAAAGCTCCAAAATAATAATTTTATTTATGCATGCCTGCAGCACTGGAAGAAAGAAGCCCATCCCACTTCCCCACTTGGCATCAGCTCTCTGGTATCACAGGATGGCACCCTGGTAGCTCAGCTGAGCCAGCACTACCCTAGTTACTCCCCCAGTGGGCAAGTGTCCCAGAGTCTGCACTGTGTGAGGGTAGGGGTTTCAAGCTTGAGTGTGGAACTTGGTCTGTGCTCAAAAGGAAGCATATAGACTCTGCACTGATGCCAGAAGAAAGACTGCAATGTCAGAAAACAAAGTGTCTCTCAGTGGAACAATTTCTTCTCTTTTACACTCAAAATTCTCAACTCCATAATCAGGATGACATCACATGAACTCAGGATAGGGCCTGTTTCTGTAAGACTCCCCTCTGTCCATCATGTGTTGCCTAATTGCCCTTTTTCTCAACCAACTCAATAATGAAGAATTTGCCATCATCTGCTTTCTTTTTAAAATACAGCAAAGCTGAAGCAAGAACTTTATCTTTCCTTTTTTGTCTATGACAAATGACAAACTTGAGTAATAAGCTACAGTATAAATAAAAGCAGGGTATCATAAGCAGTATACTGAGTAACTACTGGTTTTCAGGCTATCCCTTTATTAGATAGTAAATTAGATATAAAGCCATTTAGTTGAAAGATAATAAGGTTTATGCAACTAATAAGTAAGTCTTGTAAGGAATATTGCTGACTTCATTGTCTGTGTTAAGTCAATATCTAGTTGTTAAACCCCTGACCCTCCCCTGGGTCTCCTCCTGTAACCTAGGAGGAATGACTGGACTTTAAAGTCCCTCCTCCCCTCCAGTACATTTTGAAAATAGAGGGAGTTAACATAACAAAACACAAGAACATAAGAACAGCTACACTAGGTCAGACCAGAAGTCTGTGGAGTCCTAATCCAGTTCCTGGCAGGGGCTAAGAACATGTAGAAGAAAAAAGAGAGGGCAAGTTGTGCCTATGAGAATGCCTTCCCCGAGCAGCCCTGCAGCCTGGAGATTTTTACCTCAGGAGTTTCCAGACTGAAAATACTGACACATTGTTCAGAACTGGCCTGCTCCAGCACTTCTGGTCCTCATATCTTTGTTATGGCAGCACTGCCCTGCCATGCTCCAGAACACCTCTGCTCAATCTTGGACATACAAATGACAAGACACCAGAAAACTGAGCACCTAGCCAGGTGAGAGATTAGAGATGAGAAGGTAACCAGGATCACCTGGAGACCTGGAAGTAAAACATCTCATGACTCCCAGTTCCATGACTGCATAGTCCTTCCCAGCACCCTCACCCTCTCCATGCTTTTGCAGGAGCTGCTCAGCAAACACACATACTCATTTTCTCTTCTAAAGCCTCTCTGCTACCTGACACCTTCAAGTCAAACACAATAAATCTCTACTGACAGATACAGTGAGCAGTACTTATTCCTTTTACAGTTCCACTGAAATCTGGGCAAAGCATTACCAACATTGATGGAATTTCCCCTTCCGCTTGCTGAGTGCAGGAATAGACAGAGCTCAGCTTTGCTATAAGAGGTTGATTTCTTGACACCTAACTCCTGATGCTTTCTGAGGATAAAATAAGAGGAAAACACATCTGTCACAAGAAAGGAAAGACACAATTTTCAGCATTCTTGTATGAACACCTGTGCCGTAGCAGAAAAACAGGGGGAAAGCAGGAGATACGAGTGCCTAAAACCCTCCAAATACCACATTCCATGACATACACCTGCACAGGGTTGTATATGTTTGTGTCAAAATCCAAACAGTGGTCACAGCTTAAACTACTGCATTTTTCCCCTATCACAGATTGATATTCAAGTCATGGTTGTTCCAGCCCTTTTGCCTCTCTGACAGCTTTGGAAAGTGCCTGAGTTTGCATTGTGCTACAGTAGTGTTCTTTAGTGGGTCAAAGCAAACAGCACTCTGATTTTAAATGTGGTTAGACATTCAAATGAGATACAGACTTTGAGAGTTTGGGGGCTATACATTACAACTGGAAACTAGAAAGTACCTTCTCTACCTCTTTTCCAGTTCTTCCTCCTGATGTAAGATTTTTCCAGGCATTTTAGGATCAAACAGATTGGAAGTAAAATGGTGAGTACAATTTCTGCTATTTTCATCTTTTGTTTTTCTTTCTTTTCTAGGATATGCTATATAGACTACTACTACTAATAAAAATATAATTTTAAAGCATAACACAGCATTATATGAGACAAAACTGTGAAAATCACAGGAAGTGTAAAAACACAGCAATGATAGTCATTGCATGATGTTTCAGTGTACAGCAGAGAGCACTGTTTGTATCTCTGTCAGATTCAGTTTCCTTGCTGCCATTGAGGAGTTGGCTCAATAGTATCAGTTAAGACCCCAGCCTTCAAAATCACTGCTTTCATTTGCAGAAGAAGGAGAATGGGAGGAAGATCAGCATGGAGCTTAAGTGAGAGGCATGCATATAAATTCTCTGGGATATAATTTTTACGGGTATGAAAATTGCTGAAAAGATAAAGGAACTTAAAGGAAAAATATATACATCTGCAAATGAATTCCATCTTTTCAGTTGACAAGCATCAGAATTAAGAAGGAATACAGGAAAGCAAAATAGAAGAGGACTTTCACCCATCTTTTCCTACCTTTTCAGAAAACAGACCATGTGAGAAAAAATTGTCACTCACGGGAGACAGCTCCACTCTCTGAGCAGGCTGGCTGTGATGAGACGAGTCATGGTACCACTTGCCTGAGTACACAAGTCTGCCCAGAGCCCTCTCACAGGGTCCTTGTTGGTAAATCAGGACCTCACAGCACATTCTGCACCCTAGGATGTCATTATGTTACTACTAACATTTATTTGTATTGGGGTAGGTTCCCAAAGGTCTGCCTTTCCAGGTCAAGGACCTCATTGTGTTTGGCATAGTAGAGAGAGAAAATCTCTTCCTGAAGAGCTGACACTTTAAACAGAAAGCAGCAGTGAGAGCCCAAACTGAAATTCAGGAGATATTTCATTTTTCATCAAATCATTTGACTGTGAGAAAAACAGAACTGAAAAAATATATACATTCAGAGATACACTATAAATAACTTAATTCATAATTAAATGTTTGTGTTTCAGCTGTCCTTAGATGTGGGTCTTTCAGCAACCACTAAAAACAGGAGTCTACTTTAAAAACAAATCTGTTAACACCTGAAGGCTGTAATCTGTCCTAATGCAATCACTTAGATTAGCAAAATTTTACATTTCATTGTGTTGGTTTATATTCATTTTTTGGAGCTAAATTGGCCATGAATGATGAAGATATTTTAATTCAATTTCATACCAGAGGTAAATGGACCAACAAGGCATCATCACTGTACACAGTGCTGCAACAACAAATAATAGGAGAGTACTGGGATTTTTAAGCTTTAACCAGAAAATGCTGGCCTGAGAAGTACATGGCTGTGTCAGTCCTGGAGCTCAAGAGAGGGTTGGGTCTAGTGTGACATTTCATGTGCACCACTAATACAGACTCCTTACTACTCACTGGATAAAATCTATTCAAATGCATCAACTTCACAAACGTTTTTATTAAAGCTCAGGCATGGACAAATTCAAAGGTTAACTCTGTCCTCTAGGCATAGAGGGACAGGGAATAGCATCATCTAATCATGCTGCAATTCCTGAGGATCAGGCAGTTCAGCTGTTTCAGAAAATGTAGCATCTCTACTGAAAATTCAGAGATGCTTAAAGGGACACTCTTAAAGATGTAGAGTGCAGTATTTATATTGAAATATTACTTGGTCCAGCTTGAATAGAACTGCATTACTTAAACTTCTTCCCTTTCTCTCTCACCAGAGAGATCTCTAACTTGTGGCATCCATGCCATAAAGATAGCCAGAGTGAACAAAAGTCTACTATGGTAATAAAAGACACAGCTGGAATGTATCTACCTGAACCAAATCCATGTTTTCTGTTTTTAAGATTTGCAATGTGTCACTGACATGCTAAGAACCAACATCTCAAGTTTTCAATGAGATACTGAGGAAAGACATCATTGCTCTGCCTTCTTTGTCTAAAAGCCAAAACACATCCAATGGCTCTGAATATTATCCTTTTGTCTTTCACCAGGAAACACAACTGCCATGGCACTGTTTCCCAAAGCCAGTTCTCCCCTCCCATGGAAATCACCACCTGCCTCGCCAAGTTCACTCTACGAGGGTAACCTCAGCCCTATGACTTTTTCATTGGCCAACACCAGCAAGCAAGGAGACTTGCATCCCAGAAGTCCCATCCAGCATTTTACTTTCCTTACTTTTTTTGCCCACACATCCCATCCAGACATCAGAAAAGACCCTTTATGGCAGGTGGTGGTAAGTGCCAAGTCATTCACCAGGCACCCTCTGTACCAATTTGTTTCAGAAAAGAGCAGGTTTAACATTAAGATCACTGCATTTTAAAGCCAGATATCTCACATTAGACTTCTGAATAGATGGGTTGGTTCTCAGGTTCTGCATACCAATTTCCTATCAGCAGGTTATATTTTGCAGGATATAATTCATGGAGTAGATGTCTCAGACAACATGGTCCTCAGTAAGCAACAAAGATGAAAGAGCATAAAACATATATAAATCTCTTAGCAAACTTGTTCAGCTCCTTTTCATAAACATGCTTCTTTAAAACTCAATTTATATTTTATTATCTTCTTTGGGGTGAAGTCCGGATTTATTTTTAATTATTTTATTTCTAGCAAAATTCTGTAATTCTATAACCTCTCATTTTTTTGGATGTGGTATGAGTTTGGGGGTTTGGGCCTTCCTTTGCAGTCATGGATTACAGCAGAGTTAAACTAAAGACTAAACTTAGCAAATTCTCTCCATTAACATTCCAGACATTATTTCAAATAAGAGAGCAAATTGTTGATAAGAAAAATTTAATTTATGTCATTGGAATTACAGTATTTGTTGAAGAATCGAACACAGCCTGAGTAGAAACTTGTATTTACCCCTGGGAATATCAAAATACAGACTTGCATCTGTTTTTACAGTGTCACAATGTTTCCAATATTTTAAAGTAATATAAATAAATTAAATATAATTTTGAGTAAGAATACTCTAGATTGTATGCTCTAGATAATAATACTCTAGATTTTTGTGAGAAGAACTTTTGAGGTCTCAGTATTTTCAAGCACTGCTAAATCTACTTAAGGATGTGGAATTGCCGAGGAAGGATAATGGTATTTCCCTCTTCAGTAAATGGTGTTGAGATCTTGTGATGAAAAGCACTAGATAAGTGAGGTACTATCTGTGCCACCAGTCAAATCAGACAGCCTTGTGCACAGTCTGTTTATTTTTATAGTGAAGTATATTATACTGTCAAAAGGACACTTCATCATCTATAATAAATATTCATCTACATGTATCATGCACTTGAGCTGCATGAAAGTTGAGTGCAGACCAGAGAAATGAATGAGAAACTTGTGAGATAAATGTCACCTTTCAGTGCTGCTCTTGTGGATAAATTGCAGACGGATATAAACAAAGTCAATTATTTCATACAAGTGTTCCCTGACTCAACATAAGTGTTCCTTATGCCTAGACTAAAATTCTAAACCTCATCATTTGCCTTTTGTCAGAGAATGGCAAGAAGAAACAATATGAAGTTCCACTAACTGAGGATAATTATGTACAGTAACACACAAACATTATCAGATTTATTTTCCCAGAAACAAAGGTCACATGCTGTGGTGTTGAACAAATTCTCACAGATGCTTACTAAACAACTCCATTGATTACTAAAGAAATATTTTTATTAACACTAGCAGAGAAGGTAGCATATAAATTTAATTTCCACATGCAGTTATCACACAGCAGTGACTCTGAAGCATGGCAAAATATAATTTCCATGACCTCAATCACACAAGGGAAAGCAAATTTAAAGTAATCTCTGACTTTGCTGCACTTTGAGTTTGGATTTGCTGTTTTTTAATATATGGGCATATGTTTTAATTAATTTACTGTTATCCTTAATTTTCTTAGGAAATAAAATATTTTTCCTGGAATAGTCTTTTATTCAGTTTTAAACTGTATGCCCATGACTATGCAACTGCTGCTTTCCATGAGCAACATGAAAACACTAAATGCGAGAAATATATTTTGTAATATACTCAAAGAAGCAAAGTTACACAGTGGAGAAGGCCCTGTTTCCTATGTTCTGTCTTCTGCAGATAAAACAAAACAAAATAAAATTGTCCTGACAAAGTAGTTTTACAATTCAATAACTTCTGAGTGTTAATTCTGAAAATGTGTTTTATGCTAATAGGAAGCCATGGACGGTGGTGTTAGGGCACTGTCACCTCCATTACAAGACATTACATTTAAAAGTTATGTATAATCACTCAGGTCATAATTTGGGGGTTTTTTTCCTTCCTATTAGAAGTTTGATGCAATTTCAACAGTAAAGCCTGGGCAGCATCTGAAGGCTCAGCCACATGGCTGAATGCAATCACGCTGTGGCTGCGCAGCGAGCTGCGGGTGCCTCCTGTCCAAGCAGAGATAACCACCTAAACGTCACACCTGGTCCACACAGCCCCAGTCGCGAGGCTGCACATTCATTCACCTCAGGTCAGGCAGCTCGATTTGCTTCGTCTTACAGCCAAGGCAGCATGAAAACAGGGCAGGGTCACTGTTTGACCACCTCCAGCACCACAGTTGCCCCTCTGCCCAAAAGTTTCTTTTTCATTCTGTGTCTAACAGCATAACCCAAAAATCCAACAAACCCAACTACATCACAAGGGTCTGGGCTTTAGATTTTCCTTGCTTTCCAAGTATGCAAGGAGCCTGTTCTGCCAGCACTCACTGACTCCAGTGGTAAATGTGTTGCTTGTTCTGCCTCAGGGGCTGCAGGTTGCTGCTCCGTGAGTGTTTGCAAAGGGATCTGAGCCTCGGTCGTCTGACTTGTGCTTCTGCACCGAGAGCCAGCCAGCTCTGCCTGCACTTTTAGTGAATTGTGCCTTAATGAAATGTAGGAGAATAAACAGAGGTGCTGTTCCCTTGAAAGCCACTACATCTGAAAATTGGCAGGCTGCAGTACATTATACACCAACCACAGGGTCATAATATCTAAATACATTGTATATAGAAAATAGTTACCGAAAAGTAAGTATAGTCAGCATTTGTAATAAATAATAGCTAATAAATAGTGAAAGCATTGCATTGTAGGATGTAGGATTCTATGTCTTCCGCTATTTAGTAATTTATCATGTGATATCCACTGACCTTTCCAAGCTTTCCTTTTCCCTTTCTGTTTTGGTGAAACAGGAGTGTTAATTATGCTTTCGCTTTTTTTATTGAGCAACATTAGCATACAAATAGGCCATCAATAAGCAATTACAATCTCCTTCTCAGAAAGAAGAGAACTACAATATTAAGTGTGGCTACTCACGCAAACACACAAGTCCTTTTTAAAAAAGACAGAGCAACTCACAATTGACTAAAACAGGAATGCACAGGAAAAACAGACAATGATAGATGGATAAATATCAGGCTAGCTCTCAGGCAAAGAATTCAAAAAGGTCCTTCTTATTCATCAGACAAACAGAAGACTGAAAATAACCCTAGTTTTCCCCATACTGCCCTGCCACTGACTCCAGAGATTAAAAATCTGTTCAGATCTCATGCAGGTAACATTTATGAATTTTACTCAAGTGGAAGCTATCAGTTGTGTCAAATGGCACTGACTTATGTCTTTAGCAGCACTTGACTTATTGCCAGTGAAACACTAAATCTGCTTGCTTCTTTTTTATAGTGGGGGACCTATACGAGAGAAAGGATGAATTTCTTATATTTGACACTCTTAGGGTAGGTTTGTGCTAAAGATGAATAATAAAACAATCACCACAATATTTTTTTCTGTAAGTACAAAACATTGCTGCTGTGCCTTTCATCCAAGACCTGCTTTAAACCTGAACCTACACTGATTTAAGCAAATATGTTATTTTGTATCTTTTTAGTTGAATCAGTTTCACTTCATACTAATGACCTAAAATTAACTACAAATGCAAATAGGGGTAAATTAATTTTTTAAGTGCCCACACAAGATGTTTCCATATTTTTACCTAATATGTTAAGACTATTTGATCTTAAAAGCAGTTATGTCTAATGACAATCAGCCAACGCATTTTTAGAAGTCACTGATCTTCAGCTGAGATGCTGTAAATAACCAGATTTTCATTCACAGACCATTGGGGAAAATGTAAATAGCTTACTTTAAAACCATCTTTGACTGAAGGATGGCCTCTTACACCACTATGTCCTGATCTGTTGCAAGCTTCATGTCTGAAGCAGTTTGTGCATATTCTGTTTGGGAGTACATGCTCTATGGCAAAATGTAAACAGCTTGAATTAATGAAACCAAATCCTACTGAAGAAAAAGCTGCTTACAGCTTTCATGAAAGTGATCTTGACCTCCTACCCTATGTTTTTTTCCATTAAAATTATAAATAAATCTTTGAAAACTACATAACACTGGTTGTCTAGGAGGTCTTCTTTTGTTTAGGACTTCAGCAGACAAGCTCAGCCAAATCCCGCCTTGCCAGCTGTGGAGACAATTCCCTTGGCTTCCCACCTTTCCTGCCAGCAGCAAATACCATCTCTGGCATGGAGACAGAACCACTCAGCAGACACCACAATTTGCAACCTACCATCTCAGTTTAACCAAATAACAGATTA
The DNA here is from genome assembly GCA_013399945.1 of Ploceus nigricollis. Classification (NCBI taxonomy): domain Eukaryota; kingdom Metazoa; phylum Chordata; class Aves; order Passeriformes; family Ploceidae; genus Ploceus; species Ploceus nigricollis. The sequence goes on along the minus strand of VXBC01002422.1, from coordinate 62,780 downwards.
AGTTGTGAATTTCAGCTGTCAACATGGCCAATGCTTACTCCACTTTTCCATCTCCCCTGTGAGGGTGTTATCTTCTCAGTTGCCCAGGAGGATTCAAAGATATTAATTAATAACAGCATTCCCTTAATACAGTCTAACAATCCCCCTCTTCACCAGGCTTCCTCCAGTGCAGGCAAGATATGAACTGCTAAAATCCAAGCTGCTGTTGGATGATTTCTCTGGTTTTAAAATACAGCTAGAGAGTGATAAATATATTTTCACTCCACTATTCTCTTCAGTTCTTGTAAAACCTCAATTTTTTCCTCAGGCATTTTAGTACTTTACCACTGAAACTTTGCATGGCATTCCTGATGTCTTTTTCTGGTGGTGCTAGTACATGGGATTATGACACTGTCGAGGACCACACAGAAAAAAAATTTCAATACTTTGATATGAGCACTGAAAAGAGCAAGGAAAAGATTCTAGGCAAAATGTTCAGAGGAGTAGGTTTTAGGGTGCAGTCCCTTGAGCTGGGGTGAGCCAACCTAACAACTCACTGTCAACACCTTGGTGTGACATTATGGTTCTCCCCACCTTGCCTCTCCTCCCTATGCCACTTGTCCTCCTCCTGTTCTTATCTTATGTTGGCTCTGATGCCTTTGAGCCACTCCTTTCACCAATTCACTTCACCAACCCAGCACAAACTATGCTGTAGGTTGGGAGGAAAAGATCAGATAGCAGTTTCTGTAGCATTAGTGAGCTCACAGAAAGAAGACTCAAGGACCAAAGTCAGTGAGACAGAGCAATCACAGAACCTTAGGCTGAAAAGGATCTTTGAGATCACCAAGTCCAAACACGAATCCTGAGGCTGTATTACCAAGAGAAGGGGAGTGACACCCGCCTTTCACAGAAATGACAAGACACCTGGAACCAAAGTTTAATCCAATTTCATCTAACATGCTGGGCCATTTCCAACCATTCTCAAGGAGTTTGCTGAATCCTTGCTCTTGATTTGACTGTCCAAGTGGTTCTGTCCAGGGAATGGTGCAGACAGGGGAATCTGCCATTGGGAAGGAATATTTCATACACAGAATTCCCTCCTGGTTACCTTCATGATATCAGAAAGTAGCTAGAGAATAAAGCTATAAAAAGGGTCTCAAATTCTTAAAAAGGCAGTAACCTATCCTATTAGTTGATTAGCAATGTGCTAACAGATTTTTTTCCTCCATAACTAATAGCACAAGAGTAGTATTACTAAAAGGAAGGGCACTTATCAAGCCCAAGTTTCCAATGTCTTATTTTGGATTTCTGAACACTAAACGTGTTATAACATGAAATGTGAAATTTCACTTTTATGTGTTGTGATTTTGTCCATTTAAAAATAAGTATATTTCCTTGAATCTTTTCTATATCCAACATAGAAAATATAATCAAAATTATATTTCTTTGTGAAAAAGAAATTGGCAGAAAATCTTTTTTCTAGAAAATGTGGGATCTCCCTCTAATTAAATAAAATTTAAAGCTCTTGTTATAACTCTCTTTATAACACTGCACAAGCATATGCCAAGGCAAAGCTTTTAAATGATAATTTTGCAAGGTAATATTGCAACTCATTTTCAAGGTATTTCAAATCAGCAGCCCAGCCCAAAGACATCCATTCCAATTGTTCTCTGATTCTAGGATTGCTGAATGTTCACACTTAATCATAAACACAGACTGTAGAACCACAGCTGTTATTAAAATGGAGATAAGATAAATTTTAATTAACTGGTTGTATGTCTGTAAATAAATAAACTAATCCTATCTCCCTGATAGGGAGATTGCAAGTGACAGCTTTGCATCAACCTGAGGAGAAGAGATTCTTTTTTTTTAAATTTCTTATTGGTGGTTACAAATCTCAGTAATAGAAAACATAGAGTTTGAAGACAATAGATTTAACAGTTCTTTTAAATTTATCTCGATAATTTAATCCAAGAATTAAAGGAGTTAATGCACATTCTTATGCCTGTCTTCCTAAAACTGAGACATAAGTTGGACTAATAAATGACAACATATTCAGCTCTTGTTGTCTGTGTGGCAAATCTATCACTGGGGCAGGTCCACTAACTTTAATGTTCCTGCAATTCATCTGAGAAATAAAGTAAAATGGAAAAGTTAAGATCACAGCTCTGATGCTGTCTTGGCTTTGCTGATGACCACTTTCAGATACCTGTCATAAGCATCATTATTTTCTTGCAGTTTGGATATCCTGACATGATCTATGTCTGTGGTCCAAAATCTTGCCAGTCTTCAATAAATGTCTACATATTACACCTCTATAAATACAGAATTCCACATCAATATTGCTAGCAGGCTGTCTAGGGTTATTTCAATGACATTTTTATGCTTCTTATTGCTAAGTCAGTAAAGGGAAAAATATTCCTTTAATTTTCTTTTAAGTTGATTAAAACTTACCAGTTCTGTGGTGTCTCAGCAACTTCACTAAAATCACCAATTCATTTTACACAACCCTCTGAAAAAACAGCTGATGATATCAATTTCTTGGTCTTGTGTTTGGTCAACACGCAGTTGACCACGTTAAGTCAAGAGGTTATGACTTGATATTGCTCATTCTCACACAAGTCAAGAACTGGAAGTGTGGATTCTATCTGATTAATTCCCTGGTATTTCTGAGATGACTAATGGTTACTCACCAAACAAAAAATCTTATATTACCAGATCATTTTTGATGATCTGCAATGGAGGAAGAAATGGGGTCATTTCCAGATGCAATGGAATTTCATTCCGCCTAGAAGGGATGCTCACCAGTCTGTAGTTAAGAGAGAAGAGAGGAAGACTTTCAAGCAAAACTTAACATATCAACAGAAATCTTATGGGTTTTTTTCCACCAAAATTTTCCAACAGAAAAACATCATTCCTCATGCTATGTCTTTGAATGTGAAGTAGGTAATCTGATATTCCTTAAATTACCAAAATATTGATATAAATAGACTTTTCCAGGAAAGATAAAAGTACTGGCTGAATGTTAATCACAATATTGAAACAAGATTAGACAGCAGTGAATATTTGTATTTTTTAAGATATGAGGTTCTAATCTTACACAGATAATTTCACTCAGGATTTTTTAATTGCTAAAGTGAAAGGCTGAGGTGTAATTTTGGCTTTATAACTCACTGGGTATTTAATGACAGCAAGGAAAGAAAAGTTGCCAAGATTTCCAGTGAAAGGCAATTAAAAATGTTTGTCGTTATTATACAGTTAATCATAATCTTTACAGTTTCTACAAAATAGTTGATTGATTCCACAAATTAACAAAATAATAACATGATGGGGAGAGGAGGGAGAGACTGTACATTAGTAGGAAATTCTTACTAATGTGATAATCAGCCACCTATGTTTGTCATATATACATGTACAGGGGGAAAATTTTCCTAGATTAAGTCTGAAAAAGTTACTACAGTAATTCCAAGGATAAAATTAGCCTGCTCAGCCTAAAAAAAAAAAAAACCAAAAAAACCCCACAAAACCAAAAAAATCCAGAGTGTCTCTCCCTCTATTCCACCAGTAAAAGAGATACTGGAATAAAATTGAGTTGGGAAAAAGTGAAGTATCGAATAAAACCAAAGGAGATATATTAAAAAAAAGAAAAAATCCAGTATATATTTTAAAGAGCTGTTTGGATGAAAGACTTCAGATAAAGCTACTTATTCCCTCTCAGTTTCTCCCCCTCTTTCCTGTTTGGCTTCACTATAAAGCAATAAACACCATCTGGTTTTGGAACTTTCTGCTGCTTTGCCTATGGTTCTTCTTCTACAAAATTTCCCTTGGGCCAGAATTTGCTGAGCAACCTTATCTTCCCAGAAGTTAGTGGTTTTAGGAGGGATTCAGCACCTCAAAATCTCAAATTCCTATCAAGTCTTTCTGCCTGCTGACGTGTGCCTGGATCTCATTGACTTGCCCTCCTCTAAGAGGGCTACATGAAGGATCTCACTTGTTCCACAGCATTTTAGACCAAGGACAAGCACCTCCAAAGGATTTTAGACCAAGGATAAGTGCCTCCAGAGCTTGGAGGTGGGTCTGCACCCACCATTTCTTGCCTTTCTCTTTCCCTCCCCTCATTTCCCAAATGCTGTAGGTAGGGTTGGATTTCTCAGGTTTTCCCCCACCATGAGAAGGGGACTTGCTTTTCCAGAGTCCTCACAAATCGCTGCCCTCAGCCCCTGGCTGAGACACAGAGCTGAACCTCTGTGGCCAGCAGTGTACCTGACACCAAATCCTCTCTGAAATCAGGATGTCCTTGTTTCCAAGCGACAACGTGCTCCTGCCATCCATCTGCAGCATGCCCAAAGAAACTGAGGCTGTAAGGAGAGACACTCTGCCTTCCTGATCTCATGAAAACTGTCCCCTAGTTGTCTGATCTGAGCTTGCTCACCCAGGAGCTACAAGAACCTGACATCAGATACAGAGTGAGCAGGAGGGAATCATACAGCTGGAGGCACCAGCAGCAGGACATCCCTTTTTAGCACAGTGTGGCTACTTTCATAATAAATAACATGAAATTTTACTGTAGGTAGTGTGTCCTCTGCAAAATATTTTTTGGGAGATAGCACATCCCAGAAATACTTTGTGGGATATCATCAAACTGGAGATTTTCCTTCTATCTTAACTTCAATAGAGCATTTGCAGAGTAAAATGAGCTAGAGCTACCCTTCCCACAGGGTAGCACAGACCCCCCTCAGTCCTGGAATAAATGTTAGAGTAGTATCTGTGTTGCCTTTATCTAATACATGAATCAACTCAAATGATCTGGCAATCAGTTAATTTTGGAAGAAAAATTTTCATCTGCACATGCCCTCAGCAAATATCAGGTTTCTTTTTTTGTCTGATCTCTCTCTCTGTTCTTTAAACTCCTCCAGGAGAAAATGTATCACCCTTTAGCTGTTCCCCATACACAGCCTGCTGCTGGCATGCAACCAGTAAAACTCCAACCCATAACAACATCAAGGAACAATTGCTGTTCCTTCTATCACAGGAATCCTGTTCAACTTTTGGGGTGGGTGGCTCAATCACAACCTTTACTACAGATCACCCAGACCAAGGAAAAATTCATTTTTGGACCTACAGATGAAGAAGTCATAAAGGGATGAAAAATGCCACCCAAACACCTTTGAGGAATTATTTTCCTTATGTGGAGATTTACTTGTAATAGAAAGTACTTTACTTGTTAAAGAAAGCACTTCTTACTGTGGCCTTGTATCTTTAAAATATTTCTAATACATGTTGAACCTTCCTCACATGTACACCACCATTGTCTCTTGGGTTTAATACATTATGAGCTGTGGAAAAATATAGGGATACCTAAAACATCAAACAAGCTGTTAATTTTGTGATTATGAAAATGAGTAGTTTGTAGCTTGTTTCCTGGAACAGCTTCTCCTGGGGAAGCTGAATACGGTGTTTGGAAAATGTTTAAAAAACAAAAAACAATTAAAACAAATAAAATCAAACAACAAATCACTAAAAAAAACAAACCCAAAAATTGTTAGTCACTGAGTGACCAAAGCAACAAGTCCCTTATTATCACCCCAGACATCTAAATAAGGACAGAACAGACAAAAAGATTTTAAAAATCCACAAACAGAAACAAAAAAAAAAAAACAAAAACAAAAACTCTGGACATAGAATTCACAAAAGCTGATGTGTATCTACCAGAGTATGTGTCTGCATCTGGGCAGGTCACCTGAAGATGTCTTTATATGCAGCAAAGAATTAAACAAACAAATTAATGAAGATGGTGACACAATTTGCCTCATTAGTTTCCTACATTCTTAATTGCATCTTTCCAGTTCTATTAACTGCTTTGACTATAACTCCCTTGGCTACATTAGATATTCATGATTTGGAGATCTAAAAATCATGGACCTCACCTTGATCTGCTAGATATTCTTAGCTCTTCAACACTAGAGGACCTTCACTGTGGTCCAAAGAGAATGAAGTTCACTTTCACGTCTTTATTTAATCTGAACCTTTCCCACACTGGAAAATTTTATTGAAATCCTCAGTTGAGGGCCCTTCTAATCCATGCCTAACAATTTGAGAACCAGAGTGTACATATCTTTAAATATTATTCATGTCAGTGTGCCAAAATAAGATTCATGTGCCTGAGAATTCTTTATTAAAAATGTGATTTAGGGACACATGACACATAGTGACATGCCAGCTCATCCACCACTAAACAAACTGCTCATAAATCACCTCTTTGAAAATGAACCAGAAGAGCACAGGAAGAGTTTACTTGCAAGTACCCAGTGGCTCAGGAAATACAAACACCACACTGGCAGAGCACGAGTACATTTAAGAGATGAAATTATTTGCCTCTATCCCATAGTTTAGGTATAAGACAGCTGAAGAAAACAAAAACAAACACACAAACAAAAAACCTAAACCACCCTTACGATGCCATGTGTATATCACAAAGATGATTGTCCAGAAACTTCCCGCTGTCCTGATCCCTGTGATGGGCCTGTCCAACTGATCCTGGCAAAAGGGGCAATGGCCACTCCGCCTCAGCCTGCCTGTGAGCAAGCTCCAAATTCTACAGAGAACAAGTGGGAATGATCAGAGGGCTGGGCTATCTGTACAGGGATCAACCTCCTCACCTCCTCACCTCTGCCTCCTGCTTTTGGTTGAATACAAACTTTGTCTCCCTTCTCAGGGCGTAAGCTGTGCCTTTCTTTATCAGCATGATGTTAGTGACCCTGGTGAGCAACTCCCTTGATGGTGCACACTAAACATTGCATAAGAGAGCAATAAATCACGGTGCTGTTTAACGGTGACAACAGGTTTCCCCTCCGTACATACCAGAAGGAAAAGTGCAGGAAAAAATAACAACACAAATAGGCACAAATAAAACTGAAAATTCAGAAGTTGGATATTCAAGACTTGCCACCTGGGTCAAATGAAGTCTTTCCACAAACTTCCTATGCCTGTTTGGGTGTGTGGCCAAGCCTCTTTGTACCTTATCCTCCTCTTCTCACCAGCAAAGCAGAGCAGCACTTCCCTATCTAAGGCTCAATACATCAAAGATTGTGATATACCCACATATTTTGGCAATAAAGTTGTAGCAGTATTGCAGGTAGATAAAATCTCCTGCAAACAAAATACTGGATTCCTTTAAAAGAATATTTTTTTTTTCAGTTCAATCAAGCTAAAAGAACAATGTTCATTATACAAACAGGTTTTCTGATGTAATTACCAAGGTTTCAAAGTCCCCTCCTGTACTTAGCACTCAGGGTTATGAAACTTGTTGCCAAGCAATTACCCCTTAGATTTGCTTTAATCCATGCCGATCATTTCCCAGAGTTGATCATTACTGCAGACTTTAATTGCCTTTGTTGGCTTGCATGTTGCTGGGGTTCAAACAGAGCAGATTAGCAGGAGGCTGCCAACCACAAAATCCTTTGAAAAAAAAGGCGGGAAGATGACTTAAGGAGCTTACAGTGTACTTTATTTCAAGAACTTCCCAGAAATTGTGGTTCACACCTATATTAACCTCAGAAAAGGTCTGCAGGAGTTATATCCTGATCTCGCTGCCATCAGTTTTACAGTGGTACCAGCCATCTGTGTTGTATGGAGCTGCAGGCAGGAAAGTCAAGAAGAAACTGGAAAAACAATGACTGAATTAAGCAGAAAGAAGGATAAGAATATTTTCTGTGGATAGTGCAGTATGCAAGACAACCGAGATACCCAGTGCATGTAAATCTCAAGCCCATGTCAATAGGACAGACTGTCCCACACTATCACTCCTGTGTGGTTTGGGTTTGCAGGTCACTGGGAAAGAAGGGCACTCTCATTCCTACTCCAAACACACAAGCTGGTTCCCATCCCTTCAGATCATGTCGTTTATCTAAAGGAAGCTGCCAGGTGCAGCAGGAAGCGCGATTGAGTCTGTGATAAAAGAGATCTTTTCCTCCAATAACATGGTTTATCTATTAAGTGAAGCTGCATTTAGAAGAGGCTCAGTATGTTTGCAACATCCCCCCCGGTAATGAGGTTAATGCACTTGATACAGCTGATACTGTGGAGCATTCATCAGGACCATCTTCATTTAAACACCAGATACATTTGCAGCCATTCAGTACTTTGCCATCTAACCCAAACTCACAAATATTTCTGGTTTTCAGTTTATTTCCCACATAAGCATAAAAACTCTTTCTACATTTGCTACTTTTAGCATAGATTCAGACTAATACAAAGAGAGGGAAATTTTGTCCACACCATACATTTTTCTTCCCTCCCACACCATTCTTATCTCTTTTCCTTTGTAGCTCAGTAACACCTAAAAGCTTTGGCAGCACACCAGGGGCTGCACCAGCTCTCGACATTGTACAGCTACCTGGCAGTCTCAGGCTCAGAGTGGTATCACAAACCCAAAGAAAAGTAGGGACAATGCATATGTATGCTTGGAAATGAGCAAATCTGGGAAGAAGGAAGTGAAGGAAACCAAACATCACATAAAAATCTGAAGAGCAATAGCTGGATTTATGGAAAGTAAGTGGTGACGGAGCATCAGAGGGTGACAAGGTTATGTTTGTGTAGTTTATGTGGCAGGAACATGTTGCTACAGCCACCAAACAACCATCAGACATAGTGCATGTTTACACACCGCTGTGCCATGGCAAGAACAGAATTTATAGGGAGAGAAGGAAAACTAGCTAATTTCATGGGAATTTGATATTGCAATGCATGACCAATACTGGGAGCCCATTATTCAGTAATAATCCTTAGATCTTTGGGACAAACATTTTAGCATGGCCTGTTGTTATAGGACAACGGGTAGTGGTTTTAAACTGCAGGAGGGTTGATTTAGACTAGCTGTAAGAAAGATTTTTTTTTTTTTTTTACAATAAGGGGGTAAAGCACTGGAACAGATTGCTCAGAGACGTGATAAATACCCCACCCCTGGAAACATTTAAGGTCAGATTGGATGGGGCTCTGAGCAACCCGATGGCAGGGGGTTGGACTAGATGATCTTTAAAAGTCTCTTCCAAACCAAATTATTTTATTATTCTATGTTCTGGACTCATGAAGAATACTTTCTTAAAAATCCCAATAGAGGTACCCACCACAATCTCAGGATAAAGGCCTGGAGTGAGAGGCACATTCTTACAGTCCCTTTGAAAGCAGCCTGAGGTGCTGTGCATGGGAGAGGTTGTACGAGCCAGGGCTCCAAAGTCCTTCTCTTTCCTCCTTCCTTGTCTAGATAAATTGATATTCTCTATCTGTGAGAACAAACAGCCTTGTTCAACGAGAAGGTGCAATTGTGCTGTGATACTTCCAGAACAACAGACAACATTTAGCATGTAGCTGCTACCTTGAAAATTATTTAAACTGAGCAAAATGGGAAATGAAAAACTAAGCATTTCCACACTTTCATTTGCTGTTTTGGGAGAAAAATAAGGGTTTGAACACTTTCATTTGCTGTTTTGGGAGAAAAACCAAAATAATATGGTAAAAAGGAAATTTGAGAAATGCAAATAAATTAGAGTGGAGATGAACTGGAATGCAATAGTAAAAATGTGAGGTCCCACAGCTCGGAATAAACACCACTAGTATTTGCCATGAATAGAGGCTAAGGAAAGAGAGACAAAATTTTTTTGTATACAGTCAACAAAGAACAATAGGTAACCATTATGATATAACTGTGAAGAGGAATAATGCAGTCCTAAACTGTTATGGGATGTGCTATTCCAAGGAAAAAATGAAGAGGGGTTAAAGCCAGCATACCAAAATGTGAAAATATGTGTGCAATTCCAGCCACACATTTTCAAAGCAAATTAAAACGGGAATGGACAGGAAAACAGATACATTTTTTGCTCATTCCAACAAAATAGATTGTCATGAATACAACTTTTTTTCCTTATAACTCTAGGCCTGAACTGTGCAGTAAAAAAAAAGACACTTAAGCTGAAGGACTTTGTTGACTCAAGAGGGAATTGAATACACACCAGCCATAAATGCAGTCAGCTTGCAAATTGGAAGAAAAACATCTATCTATCTATCTGAGCAATTAATCTCTAGAAATTTCCATAGGAAAAACCCCAATGCTTAAACAGAATTTGTGGGAAATTAGGGTACAGGGAATATTTCTCTGTCTGCTCTGAGGGGTCCTGACCCCCAGAGAAACACTGACTTTGACTCTTACTCATGGAGAAAGTTTCTAAGACTTCAAGATAGACTAGAGTCTACAAGAGTGTGAAATAGATTGTAGAGAATAGTATAGTGTATTACAGGGTGAAAGATTTAAGTTTTAGGATTTTTTAGTATGGAGGCAAGATAGAGGACATTGGGCGTTGTCCTGAGCTTCTTCTTCTTCATCTGCTCCATTTTCTGCACTGTTGGTGGCACAGGGTGATTGGTCATGGAAAGCCGCAGTTTTAGGTTACGTGGATGGACAAGGGATGAATTATTGGTAGATAAATGGAAATAAAATGCGTTTTAAGAGTTAATTGGGTGAAACAGCTTTAAAAGACCTTGAAACTGTACATCTCGTGGCCGTTTTGAGGTGCCTTTCCTGCATGCAAAGTCTGGTACAGACGGCGTGCTGAAGCTTTGATAAGATAACAATAAATAACAAGATAAAGTCCCGTGCATCTCTCTTTCCTGACACAGAACTACTACAGGAGGGTTTCCCCCCATCAGGGGAGCCCCTGTGGAGCCCAACAAGAGGGGCAAACACCCATAAGAATTATTGTGGACTTGATACATTTAATAAATACATTTTTATACTTGCATCCAACAGAATAGGAACAGACTTACTGAACCAGGAGATGACTTTCCACTCTGTGTCAAAAACAGAATTCACCCTTTGCAGAAGATGCAAAATTCAAAATATAAATATCCTTGAGTCTACAGTTTGAACATTAACAAGAGTTTTAAATAATTTTAAGATTCTAAAGTTTCAGCCATGGCTCATAAGTTGTATATCACACATCTGTTTGGCTCTTGGGTTTTTAGATGTAGTTTAAAGAGACATTTGTTCCTTTTGAGGGATTTGTTCCTTTTTTTTTTTTTTGTGGGACCTTCCAAACACCAGATTAAAAGCATCTGCATCAAACCCATCTTGGACATCACTGCCAACATTTAGTCCTTCCTTTGCCATAGAACAGGGTTTTGTTGGGTTCCCTCAGCTTGACAGCATTTTTACATCTGGGAACACAAACCAAGAAAAGCTTAGGGAAAATATAACAAGAAATAATAATACTCATTCTGGCTGGAGGAAAGTGCCAGAACTTGCTGCAGAAAATGACTGGTTTAGTGCTTATGTAGGCTTTTCCTGCCCAATTTAAAAAAGGACAACCCTCAGAAAAAGTTGCGATGAGAAATATTTTTGTAGAAAGAAAGCTACAAGTTAACAGAGTAGGAAAGACCGAGGCAGCTGTTCTGCAGGGCACAGGTCAGATTTTCTCTTCAATCAATATGCATCAATGAATTGGAAACAAATTGCTGAGACTGTGCTAGCCAGGATGCACACAGCTCAGGGGCTCACCCACGTGTGAGGCCTGCCCTGACCCCGTGCTGATCTGGGGCTACCCAAGGTTGTTTCAGTGGATTTGAAGTCAAGGTGAGCATTCACAGGAAACTGGGAAATTCACGTTTGAATTGGACCCCTCCAACTCACTGTCACTTGCTATTTTGTTAAACCCAGATCTTCTCAGAAGACTAACCTGCTGGTCCTGATGCATACGGTCATATTTAAGGACAGAGATGTTACATGTCTTCCTTTGCTTCAAAGCATATCAACATGAACACCAGTACTCCTGAGAGGTGATTTCTGCACCTTGTGCCTGGATCTCATTGCACCCACAAGCTGTGGGTGAAGTTTTCCCACGTCTGAGGTGCCCACAGGACCCCTCTCCAGGGTGAATTCTCTACTTCTCCCACAGATGAAGGCATGTACAGGGTAACTTTTTTTAATCTAACCAACAATTTTCACTACACTTAGAAGGACCTAGTTATGTTTACAGTTTTGTTCCCTTCCACTCTGACCAGAGTCAGCAAACAGGTCCAAAATGTACCAGCATAAAACATATGGACACACTTAAGCAGTACATTGGAACATATGTCCCTTTTTCTTTAAAAACAAGGCTAGGAAGCCTGTTCTAAAATCTAGAAAATAAGTTAGAGTACACAAGATTATTTACTTTTCTTTTCAAGACCTGGGATACAAACAGCTTTGCTTCCACTTCATGGACTTCTCATCTATCTGATGGGCACAGGATTAATACCTTCACTCACAGAAGCAGCAAGGTTTGGATTCATCCCATCTCATGCAGGCTGAAGACTTGGTCTGTACTTAGTGGAGATGGAAAAAGTCAGAATTGCCTCCCCATGACACTCCCCTCTCTATGCTAGTGGCAGAGAAAGTCCAGAATTATTTTGGTCCTCATAACGTCAAGTGCTGACTCTGGCTGGAGCGCTGTGTTCATCCCACCACAGCGTTTCCACTGACACAAATTGTTCTGGAATTGCGGCAAAAGCCTCTGAGAAAAAACTTAATGTAGGGCCATAACTGCTGCAGAGAGCTCTGACTCTGAAATGGAGGGGGGATGGTGAAAAGGTTTGTGTTTCAGGAAGTCTAAACAAGGGTGGCAACTGCATCATTTGTGCTGATGGTAACAGTTTGCCTCTTTTACAGCTATTGCATAAGGAAAATTTCTACTGCCCACTTTGCAGTGATTTGCCATTTTTACTGTGCCAAAGCAAGGTTTTATAAGTGTCTCTGTCTTTGCACATTAAATCCAGGGTGTGTAAGACAAAAAGAATGTGGGACTGGTAAAAAAAAAAAAAAAACCTCAGAGGATTTCTTAAGGAAATTTTTCATTGTGTGGCAGAGAAAAGAGAACCAAAGGGTCTTTTATCTGTAAAAGGACAGAATTTGAGAAGCAAATTTTAGGCAGAAAAGTCTAGTGGTTTTTTCTACTTCCTTTGGCCTCAGGAAATGGAGAATCACTTTAAAGATGAATTGTGAGAGAACCCTTGAATTTCTTTTCCCATTTCAATTAAAATGGATGCTCACTCATAGATATTTCAAATAAAAGCAACACTTTTGAGCAGCACTCAGTCAAAGAAATCAAGGGTTGGCTCAAAGAGGAAGGTTAATCAGTAGATAGAGTGTTAGGACAGAATTTACCAAACCTATTGCAGAACAGGGAGTTGAATACAAGCTTCCTACATGACCTTAAACTACATCGCCTTTCTCTATCTTGCATTTGTTTTTCATGTGTACTTGAGGTGTTCCCATCATCCAGTAAAAGCAGGGGCTAGACAGAGACATGGATTAAACAAAGCAAACTTCAAAACCAAGTGCTAAACCAGCTTGGTTGTGATGAGGATAAATAAGCGGAAAAATAAGTGGATTATTTCAAGCTTTAGATCCTGTTATAAATATTTTGCACCAGTCTTTGAATGAGCACCCTGCCTTGCACACTGAAAACATTTGTGAGGCCAGGTATTATCTAACAAGAGACGGAAGGTGGATGAGAAAAGTTCCTTGGGGAAAATGAAGCCAAGGGTATGAAATCAGGGAAAAAAAATCCAAGGTGCCTTGTCAGATCTCAACTCTATCAGGTTTGGAGTTGAACTAGTGCATATGCAAAGACCTATGCATCTCTGCACCATCAAAGCCTACTGAATCAAATTCGCCACCTTTGCATTTCACAAATACTTCAATCCAACAAATGTCATACTTGATTGCATATGCCTGTAACCTCCTCTAGCTAGAAATCTGTGACTTGGTTCCAGTGAATCTACCTATCTTTCTTCTTTCCTCAAATTGGTGTTACCTAGATGTTAGCTACAAAAGCCCCTTCCTGGCACAATTCTGTATGTTTTAGTCATATGCTCCAGTATGAATGAGATGTTTGTTAGTCATAAAAGAACTATCCCTCCAGAAAAAATATCATTATCTGACACTGCACAAAGCACATGTCAAATTGCCCTTAAGTTTGAGTCATTTAAGGCTTTTAATTTCTGAATGCAATTGTAAAAATGAAAGCTTTGCTCCCATCTCTAGCTTAGTTAATCACACAGTTAAAAATCAGACAAACAAATATCACCAACAAACACAGCTCCAACTGATCACAATTTCCACCTTCATCCAGTGGCTGAACTGGTTTCTTCATTTCCACAAGACATAAGAATGGAAATTCTTTGAAAATGTTATAAATGGCATTTCTACTTAATCTGTCTTAATCTTGCTTTATTTTAGTAATCTACTGTTTACTCCTCCTTGCACCAGCAAATCAGGAGTCCAAAATACATGTATTTATTTACATTATTTTCAAATATCACTGATTAAAAAAGCTTCTCCTCCCTTAATATACATTTAATAAATCCATTTTTCCATCAACAGCTTCTACTTTGGCCTCTGTTTGAGACACCACCCTCTGCTCTGATGTAACACACTGCTCTCACACGTTTATTTCCAGCCGAGCTCAGGCAATGGCAGTGAGTGCTTTAGGAAGACAGACAGGAGGATCCCTACATTTGAGCTCATTTTCTGATTTCTTGCTATCAGTATCCCATAATCCAGCTTCATTTCTTGCTTTTGCTGCTCATTGCCAAATCACAGCTAATTGCAGGGCCTGACCATAAAACCTCATCTGCCCAGATGGATTCCTGCACCTCTCAGGAGCCTGGCACCTCTGTTTCACTCCCTGCTGCTGTGAAGATTTTTTTACAGCCATGCAAAAGCCAGATTAGGGCTGATGTGGATGAACTGTGTATTCTGTTCAACAGTGAAACCTCAGGCATGTTCGCTAATACTCTGAAACAGCAAATTCATTTTCCAAAATAATATTGCGTTAGGTCTGCAGATTGCACTGATGCCACCAATACTTTCATCACTGAGTATTAAGATTTCTTTTTTTCCTTTAATCTTCGAAGATACAACTTTCCATCTGATAAAAATCAGCAAAGTATGTTGATAAGCACATCATCAGCTACGCCTTTAGATTAAGTTATATTTGATTTAACATTATTAATTATTCTGCTTTCCAATGAGTAATCAGCCAAGTGATTGCCTACCCAAACCATAGCAGAACATCCACACATATTGTGTAACCTGCAGCTGTGGTAACCTGAAGGATTCCCCACAGTATAAAGATCTGGATAGAAAACTTGATGAGCTATGTAGGAATTTCTTCAATAGCTACAGACATCTGTAGGCCAACATGTGGACACCACGTGCAGGTTTAGGATGTACAAGAACCAAAGCAGGAAGAAGATTGTATTGTCCTGAATACACTTTAACTTCAGTAGCCTTCATCCCTTCTGGGCAATAAAATGTTTGAGCTGAAGTACAGAGTAGGGCAGAAGAACCTAAAGGTGAGCACAAGACAGAATTCCTGCTAATATAAAGAGATACATCAAAGCAAAAAGACAAGAAGCTGTGGCAAAAGGAACTACAAAACTATGTGCCAACCAACCCTGCAATGAGGAGAACACAAAGACACCAAACATTTCTCCATAAATTTAAGCCAGACAGGCCCATTAAAAGATTAAGCCTAGCGTCTTGGATGACATTCTCCATTAAACCACATACTACACTCTTGGGTTGGGAATAAGAGTTTAAGTCTGACTAAAGCTCATCTTGCAAAAATGCATACAGGCCTGATTTGAAAAAGTCAATAAATGTAAGATCCAGTACTTTCCTCCAGGACTCTACCCCAGACTAAAACAAAATTAAAAAAAAAAAAGAAAGAAAACAAATACAAAACCAAAAAAAAACCCAAAATGAAACAAAATAAATAAGCTATTTTAGTGGCAAAATTTTCATTTATGTAGTTCAGGGCTCTTGTTTCTGATTAAGTCTTTCTGTGATAGACTGAGCAGAGTTCAACAACCAGTATTTTCTCTACTGAAAATATTTCTGTTTCACAGTGAAGTCATTTCTGTATCTTTCTTGCTATATCAGGCAGATGAGTATCCTTAGGTACTTATTCCTTATTTCTGCTTAGAAGAAAGAGTTTGCTAACTAGATTGAAATTACAGCTCATGATTACAGTTTGCCCCTAAAAGTGAGTAAATTAAACAAGTTAATCAGTGAAACTGACATTTTTTTTAAAGATTAAAAGTGACAAAGAAGAGACAAATTCTGATAAAAATATCAACAAAGACATACAATGGGAAGTTCCCCTGTGGTCTGTTACTCAACCATTAGATGTCCCCATGTGCCATCAGGATAGGACACTGGCCGAGCAAACAAAAGGGACTAAGCAGCCACATAAGCCTGTGGGTTTGTAGCATTCACTGTGTGAGTGTTTCATACACATTTACTGCTTGAGAGCAACAATGATTTTCTCAAAGTTGGTAACAACTGAATGGTTCCAGAGGGAAAATTCCAAAGCTGTGGTGACTGTGAAAAAACTCACACAGGACCTTATTCAAACAGCCACAGGTTGAACCTCAGTTATTAAAGTCAGTGGTCTCTGTAAAAAGAAACAAGACTGGAGTAGAGAACAGAGGCCAAGTTATTGATGGATACTTATTTACCTACAGATCAGATCTAATCATTTGGTTCTCCTGCACTAGTGGCCAAATTGCACCTCCCCACCAGAACCACACACGACTTTAGAAAGCAAACAAGGTAAGACCACATCCTCAGCTGCAGTAAATCAAAATTTATGATTAACACCTTCATCTCAAAGACTAGTGAGATGGCTGGAGCAGTTACTGCTCACAGAGATTGCCAGCCCTGCCACTGGGGCAGCCCAGCAAAATTAACCACAGGCACTGCAGTCTACAGAAAGGCATGTGAAAGTAAACTTTGGGTTGGGCTTTGAGCTTTGTAGTTCAAGATCAGCTTCACCAGCATTTGGGCAAGATGCTGACCACCAGGAGAGAAATGGGGAGGACAGCTAGATGCAATAACTTCCTCAGTCATCTCAGTTCCATCTACCTGTGCTCATGAGTGACCTCCTCCTTTCAGTGACAAGCACAAATATCTTCAATGACATTTTTAGTTGAAGAGCAGGTGCTTGAGAACAATTGTTTTACCTTTATTTATCTATTATTTTAGTTAGCTGAATGCTGAACTTGCAAGCCTAGTTCATCTCCTGAACAACCCAACTTTGTGCTTATTTTGAGCAAAACACTCTACTGTTCTAACCAATATTTATTCTTTTGCTCTTTAGTAAATGAAAATCATTTCATTTACTAAAACAAGCACAAGGACATGGTATCCTTTTTAGCCCTACTAACTATCAACATTTCCTATGCTTCAACAGATAATCACAAACACACACAGAAAATAAAAACCATTAAGGAATGCATTGATAGTCAAAGGATCATTTCTGGATTTACTTAGTCAACACACAGGAACATGGAGACACTCCCCTTTTCATTAACTGAGGAGCCAGCTTGGAGATGGCACAGGCAGTTTCACAACACTTCCTTTCTGACAGATGAAAGGCTGCAGATTATTCAGTAGTGAAGGTGAGCCAGGGGAAGACAGGAACATCCAGGATGACAAGGCTGTCCACACCCACTAGCAATTTTTAACCAGAGGACCGAGGTACAAGCAAATATGTGCCAGCTACATCTGTAAAACTATTTATTTTAGATGTTCAAGGACAAGACTGCAAAGGCTGTAGAGGAAAATTTGCTAGGAGTTCACTTGAAAAGCCACCACCAAAGGGCTGACATTTCAACAGAGATGTGGAATGGGGCTGGCCCAAGTACTTTCAGCTGGAGTGGAGTCAAGACCCTGCACACTTAAGGAAAAGTTTCTTGAGGTATTTGAGGACATTGAGTTTTTCTGTGTCTCCAATGCTGTGTGAGACATTAAGCACTATATTCTTTACTTGGAAAAAATCATTCATTTCATGGCAATAATGAATGTACAGTCAAAAATGCCTCCACCACACACATTCCTCCCACTCCCTCATGCTAACCAGCAGGACTACAAGCAGGAACATATGCTCTTCCTTTCTCCCTCACCCGTCTTTCCCTCCTCTGGTGACAGAAGGTACCTACACTGGCAGCTCTGGAGCAGTAAGTTTCACAGACATGCTTGGCTCATACCACAGGTGGTTAACCAAGACATCAATAAACTACTCAGCAGAGGACTCCAGGGACTTACCTCCTCCGAGTTCTCCCTTGTGGCTGGATTCCAGCAACATGAAGCCAGCTTCTGGCTCCAGGTCTGCTAGGAGATGGCTGGAGCCCTGCACCCCATTCCCTGGCTCCCTGCAGGCTGCTCACAGAGGTTTTGGCTCAGGGGCCCCAGCACATGTTGCCTCCTCCTCGTTTGCTTTGGCCACTCTCAGACAGCTGGCCTGAATCTTCCCTTGTCACTGTTGCAATAATGGTTTGAGGAACGCAGGGTCAAGGCAGGCCAGGAGACCTGGATGGCTCTGGCTGGAATAATAAGGGATTTGTTCAGCCAACAACAGGCAGCAGGTTTGACTCTTTTCCCAGGACCAGGGACATAGTAGAAAAGGTCTGAGGTTTTGACTACAGGGCTACAGCAGGCAATTCAAAACCTCTTCCTGTAGATGCACATTTTATGGGCCAAAACAAGTCCATATAAAAGGAGTTTCTGCCAGAAGCATTTCTTCCAGGTCTCCAAGCAGAATAAACAAAGCACTCCTGTGAGGGGATAAGGACATGCTCACAACAGTTTGGGTCAATTTTGCAGCATTGCCTGAGATCCCAGAGCCCTGCAGGAGTTTGGTACACAGCAAAAGCTCCTTGGGCAAACCTGGCCAAGGTTTGCCCAAGGCAGGGGTTGTGCAGCAATGGGGTCAGTGTCACATCATGGAACCAGAGGAGCCCCTCTTGGCTGCACTCCGATGTGAATCCAGTCCCTTTGGAGACCTATGAGCAATGGTGACTGATACACAGCACACTGAGCTAACTGGGGAGGTAAACCCTCCTGTCCAGCTCCCTGTAAGCATGCCTACTGACTCCCAGAGATGGAGGAACTCTCTTCTCTCCCTCCTGGCTGGTGTGTCCCCAGCCTCCTCTCAGCTGCTGCCCTCCTGCAGTTTGGGAGCACATTAGACCAATGCAGAGGTCACTTCACTGAGCTGAAGTGCTGGGCATCTCCATACAGAGAGCTAACCCAGCTCCCAGGGAAGCCTTCTCCTAGAAAGTCAAGTAAGGTTTCAGTAGCTGGAGTGGAAATGTGATAAACTTGACCTTGAAACAAGATGCCATTTCCTGGGGGCAAGAATGATTAAACACCGGGACACTTTGCCAAGTGAGAGGAGGAATCACTTAGATCCTCTACAACAAGATTAGATCTCTTTATCAAACCTATGACTTAATCCCATTTCTGGGGAGAAGTTCTACAGTCTAAGTGAGCCAGAGGGGAAAGGGGAGTGAAATTTGCTAATCACTGCCTCCTTCTTAACCTGGAGTCCATGTATCTCTGAACATACCATAACTAATGACAGTCATGGTGCAAGGAGATCAGAAAGATTTATTCCTTCCTACAGCACACCCCGCTTAAAAAAAAAAAAAAAAGAACAAGAAGAAAAAAAAAAGGAAACAGGTGAAGAGAATGTTGGAGGATCTCTGGATTTCTGATTCCTGAGATATCCTGAGATATCTGAGATTCCAGATAATTTGACTCGTAGCATCAGAAGACATTCTTCCATCAAGTCTCCTGTGGATGTGAAGTCACCCTTGAGTGCACATAATCTGGTTTCCAAGCACTGCATCTCCTAATCCTGATACAATTGGTAGCTTTCCCCAGTAAACTACACTGGCCCTCTAGGTCCCACTGCAAAAATGAGGTTAGGTCACCCTGCTGCCAGTGTCTGGGATGAGACATGAGGTGAGCAAGTGAGAGACTCTCCCAGATAATTCATGAGACTTGACAAGTCTAAATGTAGCCAAGTAGGTTTTAGGCCTTCCAGCGATTGCCTTCCAGCAAGTTGATTTCCATCAGAGGTGACCCAGCTAATCTCTTCTCCCCTGTGCCCTTCAGGGAAGAGAAGCAGAAATGGAGCTTGGTCTACAGAGTAGTTCATGTCATGGCTAACAGCTCCTACTGCTTTTGGCCTCTCTGTCCCATGACTGGCCTTCTTTGCCAAAAACACATCAGCTCATACAGCAAACACTGAAAATGAAGACAGAAGAGGAAAATTACAAATTTCCTAGTCAGTAATCCCTGCAAGAATTATTCTTTTTCAGACAGCATAAAATTCTCAAAAATTCTAAATTTTGTAATATATCAGACCAGTAGTTGTTTGTGGCATTGCTACATCATCCATACCAGCACTAATCTCACTATGTATGGTTCACAGATTTTAAGGTCAGATGTTTGGGATCATCCAGGCAGTATAACACAAACTGCTGAATTTCTGCCAGAATTTCACCCACATCAATCCCGTGCATTCACTTCAGCAGATTGCTTGGGAAACACCTTCTTTGAGCTCAGTGAGAGCATTGATTTATATACAGATGGCTCCTTTCTATTGCCTTTGAAAACAATGGCTAAGGTTAGAGGAAAACAATGGCTAAGGTTAGAGGAAAACAGGAAACAACAACAACAAAACCATCTCCATCAATGCAACTCCCCACTCCAGAAAGTTAGTGAGGAATTCTGAGCAACTTGCTGAAGAGACAGTCATATTTTCTGCAAACTGCCATGAAGTGGAAAATACCAGGTGACAGCTCCATACTGGAGATGCTCCAGCACTCAGTGGGCTTATATAAAAAGCCATAATACATATAAAGGTCTAACGTGCCTTCAAAATTACCTCATCTTTTATTTAGAGATTATTTTACCCTTGTCTTCCTTTATCGCTCTTCATATGAGTGAAGTGGAGAGGCTGGACAAAATTGAGGCACTTTAGGTTACTAAGTGGAACTAGAGTTCATGGTCAAAGTTAGGCTCTGGAGGAAGAATTCCTTGTCACCACCCCCACAGCCAACTCACCTCTGCTTTGCAGTCAGCTCTGTTTAAATGCTTTTTCCCAGCTCTAGCCCCCACCCTCTGCTTGGTGATAAGGCTGTCTAGTAAAAGAGGAAAACACAAACAGAAAGCTATGGAGGGCAGCTGGATGAGGGATAAAAATAGCAGCAGAGCTTTTTGTAGTGGCATCCTTTGTACCATTAGAGTGAAAATTCTGGCAGCATTTCTATTTCATGGGATTGGTATCTCCAAGGGGGGAAACACATATATGCCCTTCTCCAAGGGAAGAAAAAAAATTTAAAAATAAGGCAATAGGCTGAGTTTTGGCCATGTCAGTGACAGGAGTTAGAAAACAGCTAGAACTGCTGAAATACAACACTCAGGAAAACAGTGGAAAACCCCTCCAGAAGCACGGGGTGATGAAGGATGCAGGAGAGAAGTCCCAGCTCCAACCTGCTTGCCAGCCTGAGCTCACGCTGTTGTCTCTGTATTTTTGTTGTCCCCCCTCCACCCCTTATCTATTTTGAGGCTCTTTGGAGCAGGCTGCCTCTATTTGTGTAGCACCTGGAAGACTGATTATGATCTCTGGGCTCTACTGTAAAATAAATAGTGAGACTCCAATTGGCTCCAAGGTCCACATATCTCACCAACTACTAACAAGTTAAAAGTTCTTACTTGGGGAAAAAAAAGAAAAAGGAGCTATTAATTTTAAAATTAGTAGCAGTAGCAAATCTGCAGCTTATATTTTCCCATTTAAAACAGAAATAGTGCTGAAGAGCAAGATGGAGTATTCAAGGAAAGAAATGCCAATATTAGTTTTTCTTCCGCTCCAGAAAATTCCTGGTATCTCTCCTATTCTTTCTGGTATAAATTATCCCTAAACCTATTTGGATTAAGACAGTATTTGCACAGAGATTTATTATCTCCTAATGGTCTGCTGTAGCCTTCTAGTGAAGTTGCTAACACTAGGTATCTTCCAAGACCAAATCCCAGACCCTTGTCTGCAATTCTTATTCTGCTCCAGTATTTCTATTGTATTCTATTCTTCTGAAGGTCTTTTCCAGCAACTGCCAGTGATATCATTGATGCTCCCCCCATCATCTGGCCAGATTTGGAAAACTTTCTGCAAGCTACTGAGCAAGCAGGTTTTGCTGGCTCCTGTTTCCTAAATCCTAAATTACCAAAAAAAAAAAAAAAAAAACCCAAAAAAAACCGAAACAAAAAACCCCCAAAATAAACCCCCCCTAAAAAAACCCCTCTAGATCCAGATATCCTCTAAGCTCTGACTTTCAGGAGAAGCAAATTATGCAATGAATTCAAATCCCAAAATTACAATTGGGATGTAATTTAAATGCAAACATTTGGCTTTCAATCTTATGATATTCCTAAGTGGCACCAAATCAAATGTTTTCTGAAGTTGACTGAGAATTGAATTGGTCCCTTCAGGTAGATTTTCTTCTGTTTACTTTAGAGGATGACACTGACGTAGCTTTACTCAGTAACTAATCAATAATTTCATTTTGATCCCTAACTAAATGAAGCTCGATAAATATCAAACACTTTTAAATTGGGTTTAATTACTGTTTATGCATGTATTCCAGGGCTCTGATTCACAAACTGTGGCAACTCCACAATGAAATTTGTCTTTCTGCTAGAAGATACTTACCCATGCCCATGTCAGAAGCAGCAGATAGTCCTGAGACGTGCAGGGTTTGGGTGCCCTCATCCTAACGGGAAGTAATTTCATAAACCTTATCATGATGTCAGTGTTCAAAGGGAGCGATGTAGGTGATGTGGAGGGGGAGAAAGGGACATCAAAGCAGCAGCTGGGGAGGGGCTTGGCTTTGAATTTCCAACTGTTGGTTAGATGCAGCTCAGGAACAGCTGATGAGAGTGATGAGCAGCACAGAAAGACGTCAGCACAGGGAGAGATGGAAGAGATTGCATCTGCTTCCTTCAGAGACTATGCAAACAGGGAGTGACATGGTGCCAGGGTGTAAAAAATTAATGGTCTAGAGAAGTTATGTCTGCCAACACACAAGAGCTCCTAGCACACCAGAGGTAATTGCAGTTTGGCACATGGGTATTTTAAGAGTAAAAACACCTGCAGATCTCATTCTTACCACTGGTCAACACCCGGGAAGCAGAAAAGAAGCACAGCCATGAAGACAGCTTCCAGCTGGTCTTGTAGAAAAGAGTGCCCTGCTCTGTGAAGAAGGAAGGCTTAACTCCCTAAGTACAAGCCATGCCATGCCTCTCCCCCTCTGGGCTGGAGCAGGTCCTGGCCTGCTTCCTGTGCCAGCACAGGCACGGCCAGTCAGGTGAAGAAATTAGCTGGAATCCAAAAGGTGCAAGATCCTTATCAGAACTCAGCATTGCACTCAATGGGAAAGGAAAACACATACACAGAAGCCAACCACGTGTTGGTAGAGATCACATAGAAACACACTCTAGGGATATGCTATTCCTGACCCTTCCCTACTCTTCTTCCAAAGTCACTGATACAAGGTTTGGCTGATCATTGGGCTGCCACTGTGGTTCTCAGGCTTTGGTACCCCAAAACTGATGTTAACAACAACCACCACCTCTCAAAGGAAATGATCACAACCCCACCAGCTGAAGAACTCCGTCACCTTACAGCTTTCCTAGGTGTAAACACACACAGTGCACCCTGGACTGGGAAAACCACATCCCATGGGCAAAGGAAGATGCACTCCCAAACATGCAGTTCTGCCAGCATAACCACATTGGCCCTTAGGATGTCTGCCTGGAAAGTTGTGGTGCTGGAAGTCTGTGCTTCTTCATGCCCTGACATAATGAGGGTGTGCATTTATCTATCATACTTCATTTTAAATAAATATCAATATTTTTCCCCTGGGCTCTCCTTTCCTGTTTTGTCAAGAGCAATGATTGTATCATAGCCAACATTGTGATGCAAAATTAGAGGGAAGAAAATGCCTTAGAAAGGTGACATCATCTGAATAGACGTGATAGCTGTTTGCATTAGCTCAAATATCTTTCTTCCTGAAGTCTGACCCTAGGTGTAAATTGGAGAGGCCTGACGGAACACAAAAAGAAGCACTATCCTGTTGACCCAGTTTTCATAGAGAGCAGTGTGTATAATTATTTTTGACACCTGCAGCTGATAAACCAATCCCATGTGAGGTTAAAAATTATCCAGGCATTTACTGGTGACACAGCAGTATGCTAGAAACCTGCACAGCAAACCTGCTCAGCCACACTCTGCTGCAGGGAGGTGTGGTGAGGCATGAGCCAGGACTGAGATAGATCTGCTGGCAGATATCCTCAGCACAGAGAAAGCTCTACAGAATTCTGCTTAGGTGGTTTATGTCATTCAGGAATGGTAAAAGTAAGTGATATCACAAATACCTTATTTTGTGAGAGGATAGGACCTGCACGAGGACTGTCTGTGTGGTGCTCCAGCCTGCAATAATATCAGTAGTTTTCAGCAGTAAATTAAGCACTCTTGGAACTACTGCATTGCTGCAGGAAAACCACTCCCTGTGGGACAAGTTATGCTACTAAAAGTGCAATTCTTTTTTCTTTAAATCGGTGCAAATATTTCCTGCCAGAAAAGCTGTGACAGTGAGAGTGCCCCTTTCCTCAGGCCCCAGCAGATGTCGGTGTGCTGGCAGAAGTCCTCAGCAGGGACTGGGAGGAATTTGCTGAGAGAGCATCCTCGGTGTCTGTGCTGATGACGCCACTCCCGGGCATTACCAGGCTCCGATCAGGGACTGCTGTGAGGAGCTCCAGCAGTTCAGGTTCACACAGCGTGCTTTCCCCAGAGATGAGGCTGGTGCTCCAGCAGCACCAGCAGCACAGGTTAGGCACTCAGGTGTGAACATGACCTCCAGATGTTCAGAGGGTCCTGCAGCCCTGGGAAAAAAGTCCTTGAAAAATCCAGCATGGTGCAAATCTAGCCCCTCACAAACCAGTTACTCATCACCCCCTTTTGAGAAGAACTAGAAGAATTATTTATAAATAAAAAAACATAATTTTGGGCAGAGTGCATAACCTTCTTAGACCACCCAGCTGGGTGTAAGAGACAAGGGTTTATATGCTTTCATTTTTCACAACTAAAACATGTTTCTATTTTTCCTTCTTTTTTTTTTTTTTTTTTTTTTTTTTGTCCTTTTTTTTTTCTTTTTTTTTTTTTTTTTTTTTTTTTTTTTGGCACTTGATGTGTTACAGAGCCTCAGTGAATACCCAGAAAAAAATAGTGATATAACTGTTACTAATTGTTCTAAAATTAAGTGACCTACTTGGGAAAGCATTTTCCCAAGTAACTTAATGCAGAAGTGCAAACGGATATAATTTTATAGGCATAACTTCCTATTTGTCTTGGTTTTGTTTATGTCATTTGAGAAGAGATTTAAATTCAGCCCAAATATCCCCATTTCTGTGGGGAAAAAAAAAGGTGAGGTTCTTAAGATAAATTATAGTTGTACTACAGTGTCTAAAACATTGGTATTAACGGTAATTGTATAATGCACCGTATAAAGAAACCTACTTCCCATATCTTCCATTAGAGTTTATATCCTGATTTCATGCAAAATTAGAGTAAGCTATTAACAGCAGTGGACTTTCTAAAGATTTACTCTAGATTAGAAGATTCTTACCTGCTCTCCACGTGGAAATTGTAAATATTACTTGAATACAAACACGACTGAACTGTAAACCAGCTGGTTACATCTCAGGTCTTTACTAAGTAATGAGTATTCTCTGTTAAAAACATCAGTACAGGCAAGCTTTTCCTTTAACAAGATCCCCTCAAGATTGGTCAGCTAATGAACAGGATTTAATGATTATACTGAGCCATTTTTGAGGAATTACTGAGATTTGCACTCAAGTACAAAAAATGTACATCAGGCAAAAGTCCTGTGTGTCCCCACAGTTCACCAGGTCTGCGTGTTCCATATCTTCACGAGATATCACATTTATAACACATCTGTTAGAGTCACATCTGCTGGGGAAACCTAAACAGGGCTCCCTTTGCCACAGATGAGTGACATATGTTGTCATAAGGACATTTCTGCTTAGCAAGCCAAGCGCAGCACAGGTTCTCTGCTGAGAAGATGCACTTTCCCTACCTCCAAAGCTAACCAGAAATGGTGCTGTGGCCCCTGTTTGATCAATGCCTGTTTGCCACAGAGGCCAGGCCCAAACAAAACCCAAATCAAGTCATCTGTGATGGCTGAAGCAGTGCCCCGAGGTCCAATAGCAGCACTGCTGGGGTGGCTTTGCTCTGGTGGCACTCAGATGGCAACCACGGCCAGCTCACCGCTGACAGCCATCCTGTACAGAGTGCTGTGGGTGTGACAGGCAGGTCCAGCTCCTCCTTGGCTTCTGCTTCCATCCTTCAGATTGTGCTTTTCACAGCTCAGTTATCAAGGCAGATGGCTGCCTGCAGAGCCCCAGGCAAATGGACAGATGGGCTCTCCTCAGCTCAGAACTAAGAGCAAGACTTTGCTGACCTTGCCTGTTTTCTTGGCTGGAATCAGTCTAAAAACTTTTCTGTAGCTTCAGTTCCTGCTTCCACTTGAAGCAAATCGGAACCAATGCAAATCTTAGATTTCCTCATCTGCCTGCAGATGCAACACCAGATTGGGTCTTTGCACTCCAATATGAGCCTGAACTATTCCTAAACTCAATGGTGCTTCATCTCCTCCTGAACTCAGATTGCTCCCCTGCTTCCTTTGTTCTTGATCTGATCAGGCAAGGAAACATTCAGCACATCATCTCTACATACTCCAAGCAGAACATTACCTTTGTTCATATTCATGATTACACGCATTTATGATATCATAAATGCTTAGAAGAGCCTTCAGGATCCATGTCGCTTGGGAGGAGGGAAGAAGAGATAGCAGGGAATATATAAAAAAATTTATATGGGAACATGCTGACCTGAGAACTAATTTAAAGTGATGCTGGTACTAACGATCACATTGCCTGGTAACTAGCTTCATCTGACATTGTTACCCTGGAGGCAGAGGTGAGGGTGGTGAGACAGTGGAACAGGTTGTCCAAAGAAGTTGTGGATGCCTCACTGGGGCCCTGAGCACCTGATCTAGTGGATGGCATCCCTGCCCATGGCAGCGGGATTGGAACGAGAGGATCTTTAAGGTCCCTTCCAAGTCAAACCATTCTATAATTCTATGAGAAATCATAAAGGGAGGGAAAAAATAGAAGTAACTGAGCACTGAGACATTTCAACCCCCACCCTCCAATGCCAAGATGAGAGTACCTGTGTGGAAAAACAATACAGAGGTTTGGGAACTACTAGATTAATTCAGGAAGTCCTTTCTGATGTAAACTTTCCTATAATTACACTTGTCAAAGTAGGACAGGTGGAAAAAATTCCCAAATGTACCTCATGGTAAGAGATAAAAAATTCCGTTTTGACCATTTGCAACCTATACAATCCCTTCTCCAGGTGGAGAACGCTGTGGGAGCATAGAGAGCAAGAAGACAAGCAAGTACTTGGTGGGACATTGACGCCTTTGCATTTGGTCCAGGAAGTGTTGCAACAATCTGAAAATTGCACCAGAGTTGCTGAAAACAAGCTGTAGAAATTGAACATGACAGACCTGCCCTTAAGGCTTGTGAGCTTCAGCAAACCCTTCAAAACCTTGGTTTGAGGGAGGAATTTTAGAGAAAATTCCAAGTCAACAGCTTTACTGTAAATATTTTACACTGAAGTTGATCTGCTTTCCTTCCCACTTTTATAGTAATGTTCCCTCATGTTCTCTCCTTCTCCCAAATATCTATTCTTTGCACTGCTTTGCTGTCCTTCAATCTTCCATTCAATTCATCTAAAAAACAAGGAGTATTGCATCCAGTAGAAAAAGGAATGGAGGAGAGAGGAGATCTCATGGAGAGTAATTGCCCAGCAGTACATTTTGACGCCATGAAGCTGGTTATGATTTCTCAGTAATGACAGCACAGACCTGCTGAACTGAAGAGGAAAACTGCTGGCTTTTATCTCACAGAGCTCTTGATTCACTGCTCAGCAAAAACCCCTCCCCTACTTGCCAAGGTCAGTCCTGCATCCCCCCACCTGCAGGAATCACACAATGGCTCATTACTGAGGGAAAACTCTCCTCCCACCACCTATTTAGCCCCTGCCTGAGGAGCTGGTAGGTGAAAATGGAATGCAGCCTTGTCTACAGGCCTGGCTTTACAAAGGGGGTTGCTCAGGGAGAGGAACTCCAGCACAAAGACTGGGAATTTAAGAGCCCCTCTAACTCCCCACCAAAAGTGGAACCCACAATGACATCACTGTTCTTGCAGAGCTTGCAAGCACCTCCAGGCATGTCTCTGAGTTCCCAGCTACCTGCAGTTCCATCTTATTTCCAGTAGACTCTGCCTAAGGCAAAGAGGGTCTCCAACATTCCTCCTCAGAAAGACTATCTATTACCATGTCCCAAATTGTTCCCTCCCCTCTCTCCTTTTGGAAACTGGCACTCTACAACTTCTTTTCATCTTCCCTCCAGAGAAGCAGCATTTACACCAGCCCGAACCCTCCAGCTTACTCGTGTGCAGGCTGCTGGTTTCTACTTATGCATCACCTCCAAAGTTTTCATTTGGCAGGCAGTCTCAAAACTGCCAGCATGCTACATTAACCTGCATTTCTCTCTTCATTCACCACTCTTAATTAGTGTTTGGGAATATATTAACATGGGGCTAAGCCACAAAGTTTGCATCTGGGCTTGCCTCTTGCTCGGAGGAGCTGAGCTAGCATGAGAGCCTGGTGAAGAGTCACCCCTTCCTCACGTAGCAGCGGAAAGCAAGAGCATAGAAGTTGATTCCCCATCACAGAATTCCCTCTTCTGCCTGAATATACAGTGATGTTTTGATATACTGTGATTTTTCCCCCCTGCTTTCACAACTCTAAGTCACCCAACAGTCATATGGTCCAATAACTGAAGCTGTTCAGAAACTACCAGCATTTCTAGCTTGACCAAAGTCATTGCCTTCAGGCAAGGATGTAACAAAAAGTGATCAGTGATAGTGGATGAGTTAAGCAACATCAAATCTCTCTGTAGCCCCTTTAGGAATGAATATATGAGCTAGTTATTACTGAGTTTCATGTATATGTGAGATAGATAAGTCTAAGTTTGCAGCAAGGTAGTTACTCTGATATCACAGGCTCTGAAATACCTGCAAGGTCAAGGAGAGGTAGCAGAGGAGAAAAGAGGGTCTCTTCTGCTCTTGCTCAAGTGGCTCACCTCACCAGCAAGGTGCTAGGAGGCAAGTTGAGCTCTGAACTTCCTCTGTGCATGCTTCTCCTACATGCTGCTATGCTTGGGACACAAGTGTGTTCGCTAATGTCTGTGGATATGCAGGTCTGAAAGGGTCCTGAGTTTCCCAAAGCAGTTGGAAGGGACACTGAGAAATCTGCCCTCATCACTTCCCTCTCCCAGGGTCTTTGTGTGGCCACCAAAACCCTGCTCCCTGCTCCTCTTTGATGGTGTAAGGAAACCTGTCAGTAACAGCCAGCATCGCCAAGCAAATGGCCCTGCTAAGGATAACAAACCAGAGGCAGCGCCGTGCCAAGGACGAAAGTTGCTCAGACAAACTACCAGTCCACACCTGAAGAAGACTACCCCTCTCCTGCCCCAGATCCTTCCCTTAGGTTTCCAGCAGCAGCACCAATCCATTTGGCAGCAGGAGCAGGTCTGCACTGCACACAGTAATGCAGTGATGCACTGACTGAGACATCTCAGAGCCACCCAGCTTATGGTACAGGCCCTTCCCCACCAACTGCTGATCTCAGAAGAGGCTGTAAAATCTCTATTGACAAAGCGAGGTAAGTGAATTTTGTCTAAGGTCTGAGCTGCCGTGGGACCCCAGGTACTGAGGTTTGCTGGTTTAAAGTTGCTTAGTATCTGTATTAATCATAATATATTGCAGACATGTAACACACCTGCAGTCCATACACAGTATCATTTTGACTGAGTGACCTACAAATGGGTTCTTCCATTTTCCATGTACAGAAAAGCTGAGGGTAGCTGGGAATCTTCATCACACAAAATAATCCAGGACATTTTCCATTTCAGGACTCCTCAAGAACCCCATCTACTCCGTGTTTAGCAGCTTCTGAAACTCTGAGAGAGGGAGTATAACAACTCTCACATTAACTGCAGCTAATGCAAGAGAAAATGACCAAGCATGTAAATGTAAGAATGACCTTGAACCTTCCAATTAGCAATATCATGACTAAATTCCACAGCACACACGCACACAGCCTTTGGCCTCATAGACATAATATCATTTTCTTTCTGTTTAGCAGAGAGAATAACAAGGGAAGCTGAGAAGAGCATGAGCTGAAGGCAGAGATACCTTCTGGTTAAATATCAGAGCACTGACAATGTTGTAGCTGTAGATATTAACACATTGTTTGTGAGGGCTGGCATATGTACCTATCCAGCCTTCTCATCACATGTATAGATAGAACTTGGTGTTCTGAAGCACACAGTAGTCTCAACTCTAACTCATACAATTTTAATCATCCATTAAAAAAAAAAAAAAGAAGACAAAAAATTCCCAGTCCTTAATAAGGAGCAGCACTAGATAGTCCTAAGGTATGTATTGTAATTTTTTATCTTTCTTCTCACCAAAAGTGAGATGCATCTCTCAGTGCCCTTTCCCCTGACTCTAACAGGAGGGTACATCTACTCTAGAACTGGACTGGAACTATATTGATACAGGAGGGTTACCCTACATCCATTGGATAACACGGTTTGGATCTGCAGATAAGTCCTAATGGAAATGAACAGGGAGAAGAGATATTCCCTGCTCCCCAAGCAAGCAGGCCGTGATAGGTGAGAGAATCTGGGGCTTCCCAGATTCCTTTGATCGATACCTGTATGTACTTCGGCCTTCTGGCCCTCCCTCCCCCACCTCTGCTGCACACCTCTGCCAGCCCTTTCAGAGCTGAGGCAGGCAGTGCAGCCACTACAACATCCTCGGGATGGGGTCTGAGCACGGTGAAGTGCCTTTGCCATGCAAACAGGAACAATAATGGTTGGAGCTCACTGACAACCTCTTCTTTCCTTTCTAAGACTGGGTGTAAATAATGTTCTTATCTTCTAAGAAATACCTCTGGCATCTCTGACTAAGTGATAAGTAGAAAGAAGAGAGATACTCTTAACTGCTGATCAAGAGGGAGGAGTGATTAGCATCCTCTGGGGAACACCTTGTTGATGATGGCTGCTTTGCATTGTTGAGGCTGTAAGAAGCACTTAAATTCCTCCTCCACAGAACTCTCAGCTGCTGATGAAGTCAGTTCTACATTAATCCCTCAGCACACTCCTCGTCAGGCCCATTTCTGATCAAAGCTTTTCTTGCCATTGCAGTCATAATTGCAACCCTCTGCTCCCATTTGAGAAAGGGACAGAGTCTGAATGTCAGTAGGACATTCTGACTGTCAGGAAGGACTGGACTTGGGCAACACCAGGAATCTATGAAGTCAGGAAATAAAACAAAAAAAAAACCTGCAGAGAAAACAATTAGTAGCAAGGCTGAATCAGTTTTTGGGGTTTTCACACTAGGGGTTGTGGCTCCAAGTCCCTGGTGGCTGGGTTTGATATACTGGGTCTCAGCAGTCCCCTGGAATTGCCCATCAGTGCACAGTGCACAGCAATTTTTGGAGATTTAGCCCAGTTTCTGCCGTGCACAAACTCAACCAAAGCAAGCAGAAACAAGACCAGTGAAACAGCATTCCTCCTACAAGGTCAAAGCTTGGACTAGCACACAAGTGTCCTGAAGCTTAGACTTAATCTTGAGGAGTGGATCAATGCAGATGTGTGGGCACAACCCACTGCACAGATTTGCATTGCTGAGCACCAACAGACAGCGGCTTTCTTTGGCCTCAGCTCCCTCAGCAGTGGAAATCCAGGCATTCGTGGCTCTGCACCCACACTGGGATCCTGTAGGACAGCCTGGCTCTGCAGCCAGACCCATTGTGCTGGAATGCATCCTGACATCTTCCTGAGGCCTCCCCAGCCTGGGCAACAAAACACAGATAAAAGCAGATGTGCATTTAGGCTCTGTCTGTGCTTTAAACACCTCAGAAAACAGCTGTAACAGGAGATCCCTCCATCCCAGACATGCCTGCTCTTGTGGCAAAGATGTGCCCCAATGCTGTATTGTATTTTTTCATATGCATAATACGAAAAAAATGCCAACCAGATCAGAAATACACTTATACCTAACAACAACCTGTATTTAGATAATGTAGGAACAAAATAGAGCCTCACTTTCAATTACAGACCACCTCTTAAATTGGGCAATCCTAGCCCAGAGCAGTGATGTCCTTTCTCCCTTCTTCTTACACGTTTTATCTCCCCATATTATTGCTTACATGAAACATCCATTTTCATGCATGATATTTCCTTTTCTAACAAAATGCAGCAGGAGGTTCCACAGGTTAATTATAAATTGATTTTAAAAGCATTTACCAAGAAGTTATTTAAATCTATTTCCCTTAATTTCATTTGATGCAGCATATGTCTTGCAGTGCAAAGGGGAGATGCAGCTTTATTGCCACTATCTGCCAGATGAACATGTTCATCATCAGCAGTGCAGGGAGTGATAAGTCACTTATCTGATACAGAGAGACAAAACACTCCCTCTTTCTTATCAACAAATTGAGTTATCAGCCAAGTGAAGTAGTTTTTCGGTAGCCTTTCTGACTGTGTTTGCTTTTAAATCCACACTGGCAGCAAATGTTCATGGATGTATTTGCCTCTCTTATGCTCATTTCAAAATGCAGCAGTAGCCACCACAGATAAGAAAGCTTCATGTCCCAAAGATCTCTAGCCTGAGCGTAGTTAAACAGTTCTGAATTTACTCTGATTGCTGGAAAGCTGAACTAAACTACACCACAAGTAACAAAAGTGATGCTAAAACAGCCATACAAAGAGCTTAGAGGAACACATAGCTGTAACACTGCATGTCCAAAGCCTGCTGACATGACCATCACTGATGGCTTAATCCACATTTCTCAATGCTGTCCCTTATATCTAGGTGCCTGACCTGAGACAACTAGGACCCAGAAACCTGGGAAGTGCAAGCCCTGATCCAGCCAAGGTAACACTTTTGCTATACTTGGCTACATATGCCCAAATGAATTCAGAATTAACTGCACTGCATAACAAAGCTGGAGAGAAGTTAGGGTTATCAGCCAGGTAACATTATTAGAAGACTGCAACTGAATGCCTGGAAAGATTTTAGGTGTGAAGAGTTAGAAACTGTCTGATGCCTTTTAAGGACTCTGTTTGGTGATGAGCAGCTACTCTGAAAGGTTCTGTGCAGAGTGCTACTCATGAGAAGGATGTCAGCATCACACTGACTTGAGCAATCGGTGAAAGCCCTGAGTTGTCCTCAGAACATGCTCAATGCTGGAATCAGCATCATTTTGGCTGAGTGTGCCTGGAAAGTAAACTTCATTGGGATAGCACTGAAAAGTATTTGCCCTTGATTGCAGAGCCCAAACGTTATCATTCACCAGTATAAGTTTTAAATGTGACTGTTCTCTTCCATAAACTGGTCCAAAGAAAACATGACTTGATAAACAGAAACCCATAGAGGACAGAAGTCAGGAATTTTTCTTGTAAATACTTACAAACCCACTGCTACAAGCTCATCTTCCTCCTTCCCATAAAGACATAATCAAACAGGACCTCCAAGATTAATACAAGGGCTGACAATGAGAAAATCATCATTTCACCTGCTGAACAAGACAAACAAAACCTGTGAGCATTTCTGAGCTTGCTCAACACAGAGCCAGAAAAGGGAGCTCTCATGATCTTCACCAGAAGCTTGAACTTTGAAGAAAGCGTGGACTTTGCATTGGCTCAGATAAGTAGATTGCACATACCTTTCCACCTACCCACAAATTCAGATCCAGCCACCTATGAGCTGTAACAAGACCAGTAATACCTCCAATTTCCAGTGTTTTCTAAAGGCCACACAATTCCTACTTTTCCAGACAGTCTCCTTCAATAGGGCCACTTTCTTGGAATGTGTTCCTGTGGCTGAACCTGTTAATTTGATAGCAATCAGATACCTCATCTCTAAAGCAACCAGCTACATAATTCCTGGAAGGGTGCTCTGCTCTCACCTGTTTGTAGATGAGACAGGATTGTTGGACATTAATTCTCAAAGAGACAAGGGACAGCTATAAGAATGGTCCAGCTGACAATTGTTTCAATAGTTTCCAGCCTTGCTGTCAGCTGACACATTGCTTCCTCCAGATAATATCTGATGCACTCAGATGTTTCTGGAGCTGTGCCCCCCACAGGATGTGTGGTGAGAATGACAGTGAGCTCTTTGCTCCTCTGCTTTCATACCAAACCTGGAAGTTTGCTATAGGAGGGTTTGGTTATTTTTCCTGAGCATTAATAAGAAACCCGCACAATAACTTTCAATCCTTCTTTCCAGCTGCAATGTTACAAACCTCCTCAGTGTCGGGCCAAGATGAGGGGGACCCTGCACTTGCAGGTGCAATACGGAGGTGGCTTCGCATGCGTGGGGAGGCTGGAAAACTCATTCCTGCTACTCCACAGGTGACAGCGAGTCCTGTAGAGGGGAGCACCAATACTGAAGGGCTGGAGGATGGAAGAAGCTCTGATCCCATTACAGCTCTAAAGATCAGGGCTTGACAGCGTTGGTACCTAAAAGGATCATTAAGTAGCTGCAAATTACCTTAATTCTTTAAAGAGGACTTAATCAAGCAGAGCTGGGATGTCTTGACAATCTGATAACTGCAGCATACAATTCAGAGAATGCAGAGGCCAGGGATGTGTGACTGGCCTTTGGGACTGATTGTCCTGAAACAGCTCTGCTTTTTCTTTTTGAAGAGAAATTTAAATTACCCAGCCTTTCAAAAATAACTGTTTATCTTTCACAGGGACCTTGAAAATCATCTCATTTATCACACACTTAAATCAGTGCAGATTTCCTGTAATTTATCCTTAATCCACAGCTGAACAAAATTCTCTTCTATCAAGGAATGCCAAAACTACTGGTGTTAGCTAGGTGCCTTCCAGTTATCCATGTCAAAAGGTGTTAATTCGCGTAGGAAGGTTAACTCAAACTGCTTGTATTTTTGGCGTTGTTTCCATGGGACTTAGATCAGTTTACAATCAGGTAGTGTATTTAAGCAACAAAAATAGCTAGCAAAAAAAAAGTTTAGTTGTGATTTTAAGTTAGTTGTATACATAGATAAATAGTTTCATTTTACATAATTAAAAATAAACTCATCAAGGGTTGCCCTGTTTGAAAACAAACTAAAA
This sequence comes from Ploceus nigricollis, assembly GCA_013399945.1. NCBI lineage: Eukaryota > Metazoa > Chordata > Aves > Passeriformes > Ploceidae > Ploceus > Ploceus nigricollis. The sequence continues at coordinate 27,554 of VXBC01002422.1, read as the reverse complement.
TTTGATACCAAAGGTACTGTGATGGTTTGAAAGAACTGCAAACTGTCTGTAAACAAAGTTAAATTAAGAGCTGTGGTAATTTTACCCCAAAGAAAAAAGGTAAAGGCTGCACACCATGAAAAGACCAAACCTGGTGTAAAGGCTTTTATTCTCCGTATTCAAAAATGTTAGTCACATTACTGTGTTCCAATCTGATGTCTTCTTCAATTTCATGATCCCAAACAATAGGACAAAGCAAGACAAATATATATCAATACATATGTGCCTAATGGCAGACCACCTTTAAAAATTGCTAATACTTCTGTTTCACTGAAGACTTGCTTTCATATGCAGTCAGTTTAAAAATCAACATCTGAAATATTTGGTTTTAGCAATTACAAATAATAAAAAGTCCTATTTCACATGCACTGCCAGATAGAAAAATTAAAATCTAAAGTGTTTGGTTTTAACAATTAAAAAATAAAGAAATAAAAGTCTTAACTCTGGATCATGGGAAGTATAATTTTGAATCTCCTTTGGTTTGCCCAAGCCAGAGGAGTTCTTCCCAATTCTCATGATGACAAAACTTACTTTTCTGGGACTTCCATGGATTTCTGTGAGGGAGGTGGTTCACAATGTAGTTCTGGGGAGAGTAATTTAATAGCAGTATAACACTTTCTTTACTCAGTGCTCTCCCCATTCAGTTTTCATCAGTTTCCTTCTCTACATTTCCCGTTTCCTGTTGCTAATAAACAGCTTGAGTTTTTCCGTAGTGAGGATCACAGGCTGGCATGATGCCGAGGAAGAAGTTGCCATGTTTGCTGCAAACACTCTAGGGCACATAGCTGAGAGGATGAGGGAGAGTCAAATAAACAACTTACACTAGAAACCACTTTCACTGACCCCTCTGCCTGAAGATGGACATCCACAGGGTGAGGGTAAAAAGCCTTGGCTTCCAACAGCAGATAAGAATTATGTGATATATGTGATATGCGCTACCTCTGGTTTAAAACTAGAATTTTTTTTTTTTAATATTTTATTATATTGTTGTGATTCTCTTATTCATATTTACTGATAACACATCAGCCATAAAACCCACTGATTTCCTCTGCATACTTTATGGTCATTCTGAAGACTCATGGGCCATGGCTGCTATACTGATCTGGCTGGGTGGAAACTGCAGTGGTGGATCCTGTCCATCTTCGACAGGAGGTGTATTTCAGTCTCTGTTTTTCACCACAGTAAACAGACAAGGACAGTGGCCCTCCCAGATGTCTGCATTTCTCCCCTGTGCTGGGGGAGTCCACTGAGAAAGTACTCATTAGCACAGCATATGAGTCTCTCTGAGCCTGGAGGAGGGGAGTAGGAAGATGTTATTAATTTAGTCAGTGCTGTGCAGCCTGCAGAAACACTGTCAGCTTCTGCCTACACGTATCTCACCTCCTATTGTTAAAGAAATTACAGCTGCTGAAAGAGATGAAAAAGTAACTAATTTATTTTCTGGCTTTCATAGTAATAAGGCAAATCTGATTCTCCTTGATGCTGTAGCATGTCTTTGCATTTCAGACTGGGGTCTTTTGGGGTAGCAGTGGGGACATGATTCTCTGCATAGATGCTATCAGTGAAAGTGTGCTAGCCTATTCTAGTGTCTCTGACTGCACTGACCACATTTGTTTGGGTATATCACTCATTCAAGGACTTAGGACTTTCCAAGACTAATTAGTATCTAGTTAGTGCTTTCCTGTTTTTCACTTGTGGAAGGCCAGAAACCTGCAAAGCTGTGGCGAGGTCGAGTGAAACTTTCAGCAGAAATTTCTGAAGGTAGCTATGAGTTCACAGACACCTGGAACGGTTTGGGTTGGAAGGGACCTTAATGATAGTTTAGTTCCAATCCCCTGTCATGGGCAAGGACACCTTTCATGAGACTAAGTTTTTCAAAGACCCATCCAATCTGAACTTGAACACTTCCAGGGATAAGGCAGCTAGGACTTCTCTGAGCGACCCGTTGCAGTGTCTCACCACACTCAAAGTGAAGAATTTCCCCCTGATCTCTGATCTAGACCTACTCTCAGTTTAAAGGCGTTTCCCCTCATCTTATCACTACATCCCCTTGTCAAAAGTCCCTCTCCTGCTTTCCTGTAGGCCCTTGTTAGTTACTGGAAGGTGTTGTAAGTTCTCTTCTCCAGGCTGAACTACCCTAATTCTTTCAGCCTTTCTTTACAGCAGAGGTGGTCTAGCCCTCTGATCATCTTCATGGCCTCCTCTGGACTTGCTCTGGCAGGTCTATGTTTTTTCTTATGTTGGAGGCCCCAGAGCTGGACCCAGTACAGTGTTCATGGTGACCCTATGACTATTAGACAGCTTATTGTCCTCTGAAAAAGAAATTGCAGATCTCAGGTGTCCTGAGAACAAAACATGCAGTAGGTGGCACAGGCACACAGCACATTATGACTCAGGGGTTTCCAGACAGGGGGTGCAAGAGCTTTTCCCACCATCTCTACTTCTCGCTCACATTTAGCTTTCATTTCTGCTTCTCACAGGTTCCCACCCTGCCATCACACATACATTCCACCTGGGGTCCCAGCTCAGTCCCCTCCCATTTCCTATTGATCACTAAACCCTTCCATGCCAAACAATCACATTGGCTCTGCTGTCACTGTCATATTGTTATACTTGTGCGTTTATTCTTTCTGTATAACAGCTATTTTGTCAAAATGGCCCTTTTACTGGAAATTGATACTTACTGATTTCACACCTTGCCTCTGTTCTTTTTTATCTGGGGTTGAACATAAGAAAATATCTTTTTTTCATCTACACTAAAACTGCCTCATAAGATCCATGCTGGTGCACCTCAGAGTTGGCTCCTCAACAAAAAGTGAACTCACAGTCTGCACAAGCCTGGAGAAATCATGTAGAATATTTTAAGGACTGTTTCCTCTGAAGGATGTATTGTTTCAATAGTACATTTCTCCCAGTCTTCCTTTCCTGTTTTTCCATTCTTGTGAACACAGGGTATTTTAAGAGTCCATCTGCTCACGTTACTTATTCCTCTCCACTTTAAGCCATAACCCTTTGTGATNGGGCGGCCCCGCGCTCCGCATCGCAACGCCGAGGGCTTGTGCTCGCGTGTGCTTAGCAAAATGCTGGGAAGCGGGGAATAAATACACATAGAGGCATAGAACATCCCATCAGGCTGCCCGCGGTGGGAACGGGAGAGCCGCCTGGAAGCGTTTAGGGGGGCACACCGAGGTGTCCCTCCACCTCCCGCGAGTGCGGAGGCCAGTGTGGGGATGTAGTGACAGGATGCGCGGGGCGTAGCTCGTCGGAGGCTGGCGGCGGCCCCGGGGGAC
>VXBC01002422.1:0-19385 GCA_013399945.1 Ploceus nigricollis | reverse complement strand
TCCTCAGCCCCCTTTTGCCCCCCTCCCCGCGTGCGATTTTTTTTTTTTTTAAATGCCACGTTTGCGAGGCATAGAGAGTCCTAGCCAGGTATTTCCTGGAAAACCAGCCCAGTTTTTCTTCCGGGGAATAAGAGAGTGAAAAGCGGAGGGAAAAAATATAAAGAAAGTGTAGGAGGGATAAACTTTTCATCATGGGGTCCCGATAAGGCTGGCTCCCGGTTTCATCCGTGGGTCGGGAAGGAGTTAACTCCAACCCGAGAGCCGCGGGGAGAATGTGCAGTCAGGGAGGTGCTAGTGAAAGTGACTGCAGGGGAGTGAATGGGGCTGGGAAAGTTTTAGAAATGCTTCCTTAGGTATGTGACAGCGGGTTTCGCTGCCTCGTAAATCTGGTTTGAAAGTGAGTTTCCTACCCAAAGCGCTACAGCCTTCCCTTTTTCCTTTTTTTAAACTCTTTTTCCTTTTTTTCTTTTCCCAAACTCCCTCCTATTTTCCACAAATTAACAGATCAAGAGAGATTCAGAAAATGTCTCTGAATACCCATGTGTGTTAAGTAAGCTTTCTTTTAAGGCGTGGCCAAAGCCTTCTAAATCCATAATTAAGGGCAGCTTGAGTCTGGGAGCTTTATTGCGCTGTACTGCTGACAACCGAGGTTAAACTTTCCTACTATCTTTCATGCACTCGACATTACGCAAGATCATTACAACTTTTTGAAATCAGGCAGCCAGGGTTTGGACTGCAGTCCGTGTGTCCTATTGCACTTGAAGCACTGCTTCCTTAAAGGAAAGGCTCTTGGGGAAAACTGTGTCCAGCATCATGAAATAGATTTAAGAAAAGTTTGTCATTGGGTTCCTCATTGTGCAACTCAGAGTAGCCTTCCTTTTTTACATAGAGTAGTCTTGAGAGTGCCTACATACAAATTAATATTTTTTTAATTTTTTTTTTAATGGCAGAAGAAGAACAAGAGGAAGATGAGGAAATTGATGTTGTTACATTAGCTGAAGCAAATGAATATGAATCCAGCACAGAATCCAGCAGCACAGAGACGTCAGAAGAGCACAGTAAGCCCCACCAAAGCCCGCTGGTTCTCAAACGGTGTCATGTCAACATTCATCAGCACAATTATGCCGCTCCTCCCTCCACCAAGGCTGAATACCCAGCTGCAAAAAGGCTAAGGTTGGACAGTGGCAGAGTTCTCAAACAGATCAGCAATAACCGAAAATGCTCCAGTCCACGCACTTCAGATTCGGAAGAGAACGACAAGAGGCGAACACACAATGTCTTGGAGCGCCAGAGGAGAAATGAGCTGAAGTTGAGTTTCTTTGCCTTGCGTGATGAGATACCCGAGGTGGCCAACAATGAAAAGGCTCCCAAAGTTGTCATCCTGAAAAAAGCGACAGAGTACGTTCTTTCCATCCAGTCGGAGGAACACAGACTGATTGCAGAGAAAGAGCAGTTGAGGCGGAGGAGAGAACAGTTGAAACACAAACTTGAGCAGCTAAGGAACTGTTGTGCATAGGAACTCTTGAGCATCACTTAGAATAATGCAAACTAGACTGAAACTATGATAAAATATTAATGATTCTAATATCTCTCATGAACTACGCAGTCCATCGAGTATGGAACTATTGCAACTGCATGCTGTGCGATATAACTTGAGACTACACAACCTTGGCTGAATCTCCCAAGGGTTTGGCCAGAACCTCAAAACTGCCTCATAACTGATACTTTGGACATAAGGGATGATGGGACATTCTTCATGCTTGGGGATGAACTCTTCAATTTTTTTTCTTTTAAAATTTTGTATTTAAGGCATTTTTTCATACGAGAATCCAAAAGAAAAAAGTTGTCCCCAGTTTGCTGTATATATTACACATCATATTGCCATGTAAATACCTTTAATAAAGCCTTTATAGAAAAATGTGCAACATTAATACGCAACAGTTGTGGCAACTGGATTTATACTTGTCTTGAACTTCTGTGCCATAACATTTCACAATTTTGTTTTTTATTTAAGTACTTTTTTCCTTTTAAAAATGATTTTTATTTTGTTTTTAGATAAATAAATATTTGCCCAAAATATAATTAGCTAAATCCTGTGTAAAGACTTCACTTTGTCTCCCACTGTTGTCATTAGATATCTATTTCCATGACATTCCTTTTTCTGTCATCCTGGCAGTGACCTGACTGAAGTCAAAGGGGGGTTGGAGGAAGGGAAATGGTGGTGTAGGGACTCATTTCTTGCTCCCACTCTATCTCTTGATTCAAGTGGATAAAATTGTTGGTCTAATGTGCCCTGTCAATTCAACTTGCCTTGACACCAGGTCCTCCAGGCAGGCGTGGTAGAAGTGGCTGTGTTGGTCATGGTCATCTGCTTGCTGAAAGTAAAGCTGGAGTGGTGTATTTTCTCACTGATCACCCCAGTATGTAGGCTCTGCATTCCTTCCACATACATATAATTACATTTTCAGGGCATGACCTTCATTCTGCACTAGGGACAGAGCCATGTACTTTGAGGGCTGCTTTGTAGTAGGCTCACCTTAATTGCTTCCTGTTTGATTTTAACAGAAGTTAAAGAGGATAAGAAAATAAACTGAGATGGTGAGTGTTGAAGTGGTTAAAACAACAGAGCGGTTTCCCTTTTTAAGTGCTGAAATCAGCAGAGCCAATCTTGGTCAAACACCTTAACACTTTATTAATGTGAATAGTTACTTGGGATTTCAAGGGATACGAAGTTCAAGGACACAGAAAAGGGAACGAAGGAAAAGGAGAGCTATTTCTCACTTGAAGAATATGCTCAGACAGATTCCTAAGGTTTGCCAGACATATTAAATAATATTTACATTCAGAACTTGTCTCATGATCAGCTTCGGATGGGCCAGAAGGTACATGCTTGACACAGCTCTGAAGATTAGATTTGATCTTTTCTCCCCTTTTCACCCTCTTAGCACCACTTTGGTCATGACTTCAGCAACAAATCAATGAGCCCTTTGATGTGGAGGAAGAATGTGTTTTTCAAAAACTTGGGCCTTGCACTTTTTCGATTTTCATATTTCCCGTTCAATACATATTTGCCTGGCTTCTAACCATTAGAGGAGCAGTGCTGCCAGATAGCACCAGTGCCAGCCATTGAACTGGGACCAAGGGTTCAGGTTTTCTATTGCTTTTGAGTTCAGGGTGGGAAGAAGAATGATTGGGTGTGGGTATATGTGGGATAGGGGCAGGCAGCACTATGTAGGCAGGGGAGATGCCAAAGGTCTCTGTTCTGCAAAGCCCTGGGCAACCATCCCAACAATCTTGCACGACAGAGTTTGGAAAGAAGGTAAGTGTCTAAATCCTATTTGATGGAGGGCTTTAGGTGTTTGAAGGTTTCTTGGGGGAAAAAAACCCCATTCTGTTAGAAAAACAGGACAAAGCAAGGCTTTTCTCTTAATTTTTTTTTTTTATCACCCTCTGCAACTGGGTTTATAGAAGTGGTCTGCAGTTGCTTTTTTCCAGCATGTGATTCAGATATTCACTTATGAGGAAAAAGAATTATGTGAAATGAAACTGTTAATTGTATCTGAACTGTAAATCAGGACAACTTGCAGCTATTAATAACATAAAAGTTCTGCCTTTTATTAGACAGGATATCTAATTTTAAAAATACATTAATTTTATTTACCTTTTGGTGTGCTTCCTATTTTAGATATTGCTTCAGAACAGAAGCAAGATGTTGTTCAAGAATTTATAACTGCAACCCCATCCTCCAAAATAAACCAGGAGGTGTAGATCCATCCACAAAAACTGAAAAATATCTCACCTTTGAGTTCCAGTTTCAGGTGTTAGCAAAGCCCCCTGGCTTCTTCCCGTTAAATGAGGCTAGACCACAATGATTAATGAACCTCTTCTTATTTGCCAGCTTCTTACATCATTTGGAGAATGGTTTGGGGTTTTTTTCTTCTATCTGCAGAAGGTCCTTAGTCTTTTGATGAATAGTATACTTGCAGTTATTTAATTTCTTACTTTTAATTGAGCATCAGTTCCTCTTGCCACTGTCCTACTGGAAAACAAGCCATGAACATGATCCCAAAGTGCCACTCTAAAAAAACACGGGTTTATCGCATGTCACTTCATATTTGTGGCATTTCTTACTTTGTTGTAGGATTGCAAAGTACCTGAATAATGCAATTAAAAAAAATTAAAACATCCTGTGGGTACAGGGTCAAGAAATCTCTTCTGGTCATTAAATTGCTGCTGGAGTAAAGAGGAATGTGGCTTCCACTTTCCAGCTCCTTACCAGAGATTAGCACATTCAGAAGACACAAACATCTCACAGGAACTTCGGGGCTGGATTCAGTTAGTAGTGCATTGTATCTGGATAGGAAGGTGTTGGGGTTTGCTGCTGTTTTGGAGCAATGGAGGAGATAAGCTCACAAAAGCAGCATCTGAGCCTTGAAATGAAATGCGGAATTTACAGTGCTTGTCAAACAGCTGTACTGAAGCTCTGCTTGAAATACAAGGAGCATTTTTAACTTCATTTCTCTGCTCCTTTACTTTCACAGGACACTTCAAGCTACTTCTCTTCCAGAAGAACTTTAGGCAAAATCTGGCTTCAAAGGAAACTAGAAACAAGCCATAATGGTGAAAATAAAATTTCCTTTATCATATACCCTCACTGATTTAATTAAATATCAGCTTTGAGGATTCCATCTTAATTTTTATTCTTGTGCTTAAAGTTTGTCTTTCCAGCCAAGTTTTCATGTAAATGGCTTCAATGTTTCAATACAGAAAATGCTAGGGGAGGACTGGGATGTATAAAAGAACCCATGTCTGCCTAATTCAGCTCCCACCAGAATCTGTAGAAATTTCATGTTTCTTCCAGAGAAACAGATTTGCGCCGGTGGAGGATGCTCTTGAAAATTTTATCACTACCTATAAAGAAATCACTTTACTTGTCCCTGTGTGAGCAGTCTTGCTCATGAAGCACTTTGCAACCCTTGCAGGCAGTTGAGAGATGACAAACATTTCGTCAGAGTTGCATGAAAGGGAGAATTTCAGGTAAGTAGAATAGAATAACTGTAAACTGGAAATAAGCCAGGCCACTGCAGTTGAAATCTGAATTTATTCAAAACAGAAGGTGGAGGTGGTTGTTTCATATACAGAGATGAACCATCTTCTTATATGTTGGATTTATTTTTTTATTTTACTGATTTGTGTTAGAATAATCTGCCAAGGAATTAACAGAAAAATAAAACTGAACTCTAAGTGATCCTAACACAGGTGGGCAGCTTGGGGAGAGACTCAGGATTTACTTCCCAGTGTACAGGTTTGCTATTCCTTCATTTTAAAAGGACATTTATGGGAGCTTCTGAAAAAAGGCTCTGCTGAGACTGAGAACTAAGCCCTGGTTTCCCCTTGTTGTTTCCATGCAGATAAGACCTAAACTTGCCTAGAAAAAAAAAATGAAATCAAGAAATCAGATAGATAAGCTGCAGAAACCAGATATCATTTCCAGTACAAAACATTTGATGTTCAGCAAGTTTTACCTACCTTTGTATCATTTACTCATCTCAGGCATAGCTGTAAATGTCATTGGGGACAGGCAGTAAAAAAATGTTATCCAGGATTCAGAGTAGCAGCTAAAAAGTCAAAGGGGATTTTTTTAATAATTTAACCAATCATCTTCTACATAGATCTTGAGCGAAGGGAAGGTGCAAGAATTTGGGGCACCTTGCTTATAGCAGTGGACTCAGCCATGCAAGCAATTCCCTTTATAGAACCATAGAATTGCTTAGGTTGGAAAAGTCTTTAAGACCATTGAGTCCAACCACTGGCCCAGCACTGCCAAGTCCACCATTAATCCATATCCACAAGTGCTGCACCTGCACGTCTTTTAAATCCTTCCAGGGAAGGTAACTCAGCTGTCTGTTAACCAACACTCCCACGTCCTGTTCCACTGGGCAGAAAATACTGGCCCCAATTCTGGGTCCTGGGGAACACCACTTGTAACTAGATTTAACCCTACCCACCACCATTCTTATCCAGCCAGATTTTTACCCAGTGAAGAGTGCACATGTCCAAGCCACAAACACCCAGTTTTTCCAGGAGAATGCTGTGAAAGATGCAATGTCAAAGGCTTTGCTCATGTCTAGGCAGACATCACAGCCTTTCCCACATCCACTAAGTGGGTCGCCTTGTCATAGAAGGAGATCAGGTTGGTCAAGTAGGACCTGCCTTTCATAAATCCTTGCTGGCTGGGCCTGATCCCCTGGTTGTCCTGTACACGTCAGGTGATGTCACTCAAGATGATCTTCTCCATAGTCCCTTCCCTGGCACTGAGGTCACACTGAGGGCAAGTAGTTCCCCAGATCCACCTTCCATCCCTTCTTGCAGATACGCCTCATGAAAGTTACTGTGCTTCCAGGGGGGGAGCTGGTTTGGGTGGGACCCTGGCCAGGCAGTGGCAATATCACCCTCAACTGGTTTGTATTATAATATAGATATTTTTTCAAGTCTATTCAAGCCCAAGCAGCTTGTCTTCAAGTGTGTCCAGACCACCTTCCTAGCAAATGAGAGTAATTTTTTCTGATAATGATGAGTATGACCTTTGGTGCTGAATATTAATGCATATGAAAAAGCATTATTGGCCACTTGCCAAAACTATTTAATATTTGTAGTTACTGAGCAAACCTTGCTTCAATTTGCCACCAATGCATGGGAGCCCAAGCTACAAGGCATTTCTGCATGGTCATGCTTGAAACCATGAGACACAAGGGAGAAATTGTGACTGAGAGTGGACCCCACAACTCAGGCTGGCTGAAGTATCTTATTCCCACAAGCACTGTTTCCAGTTTCCAGCTCGATACAGGAATTGTAGAGCTATTCTTTTTTCTAGACAAGTCTGGGAGAAAGCAGCTAGTTCCTGACATTATGGTGATTACATTTTATTGCTGAATTCACCCTCCACATATGTCTGTCCGTGGATCTTGCCATGGCTACTTTTCTGTTGAATACATTTCCATTCAAGGCAAAATCTTTCTTGTCACCATGTGTAATTTCCATTCCATGTCCCAATTACATAGAATTATGTTTTCCAGACAGGATCAGAAAGAAAAAAGAAAAAGTAGAAATACGGATTTGGTGCAATAACTGAAGAGATTTGGAAATATAAACTGCAAAAATTAAGCAATCTGACTGGGTCATAAAGAGTTCCAATCAGAGAAATTAACACTGCTTGGAGCTAATTAGCTCCATCAGCTTTCTTCGTGCTAATATCCACGAAGAAAGAGGGGGAAAAAATTACAGGGATTGTGTTTTATATGCAGCTACGAGGGCAAACATCCCAAAGTCCTGCAGGCTGGAGTTCGAGTGTGCATGATCAAATGCACAGCCCCACTGCCACGGCCACGTCCCTTGGCTCCCTCGGGACATCCCCCCGCAGCGCTGGGCTGCGGTTGCACAGCAGCGCTCCCGTTCCCCGGCACATTTTTCTTCCCGGCACCACACGTGTCCGAGGGGCTGCTCACAGGGGTGCAGCTGCCAGAGCGAGAGCTTCTTCTCACTCCTTTTTCTCCCATTAATCTGCTCCGTGACGACAGCAGAACCAAACAAAGCCTCTCGGCGCAGGTAGTTCCTGTGATCTGGTGCCCGGCTGAGTGTCGGACAAAGCCTTTTTTGGCTTGGGACCAAGGCCGTGCTGTGCTGTGGATGAGTGAGGGGGAGAGGGATCAGCGCTGCAACTGTGTGGATACGGCAAATGTGAGCTAAAGGTTCGTGTGTTTCCCTGGGCACGGAAACATCCCCACTCTCCCTCTCCTGAATAAAAGTGGTGTCTGCAATACCAGGTAGGATCCTACCCCACATAACTTAGGTTCCAAATTTATTCAGTCTAGTTTTATGTAGTTCATTTAGGTTTATCCAGTGTGATAAACTGCCAGTGCTTTTTCCTAGAACTATTTATGTTCTCATTTGACTGCATTACAAGAGTGCCTTAAGTAATTTTGATTTATTCACGTGTCCCAGGAAAGAAAACCTGGCCTGTAACAACTGCTATCAGGACAAGGCTTTCCAACAAGAGTTCTTCAGAGAAGCGGATGTTTAAGTATCTAAAACCAAGTAAAAACGTAGAAAATATGGTGAGGATGCTGGATCAGACAGCAAAGTTTCTATCACGGTTGTCCCACTATTCTACACTTTACTAATTTACTTTTAGGCTACACTTTGAAATTATGAATAGATGAATAAACTGAATATATTGTAAAAGGATGCAACAAAATATATAGAGAGCATTTTGCTATAAATCATTTTCCATGAACATAAAAAATTCAGGGAAACCAAATGTGATCCATTCATTTCTAAGGAACTTAAAACAAAAATGCTCCATTCATTTCTAAGGAACTTAAAAATGCTACTGGACTGGGATGGCTTTTCAACAGTAAACAGCATCACTATAGAACAGTTGCAGCAGACCTTTTAAATATTAGAGTGTTTATAATGTGTAAGTGTGATGGACAGGAGAGGAAAAGGGAGTTTTGGTTTGGTGGTTTGTGGTTTTTTTGGGGTTTTTTTGTTTGGTTTTTTTTTTTTTTACTTTTATAAACCAAGTATTTTTCAGAGAGATTTTACAAAAAAAAATCCATCAGCCTCTAATAGTTCACCATGTACTGGCTGCAGACACTGAGATTCACAATGGATTGAGAGAAAAAAAGCTATATTATTTTGATAAATTGTGCTGTTTTATAATATTAATTTGATCTGCAAAATTCCTCTCATCTGGGCTAAAGCAGATTTTTCTTTGGGCACACATAAAATCTTATTATGTGTTCCCATTATCGTTCATCATTATGGTAAAGAGTAAGATAATACTGTATTGTGCCTAGACTTGAACACTTTAAGGGAATAAAAAGGCTATATGAATATCTTATGAAGTGATTGCAAAATAAAATTGACATCAAAGTGATTTGACTATGTAACATATTATTCCCTCCCTGTAAAATTGGATTCCTGCTGAAAATCACTTTCCTTCTTTTGCATTTGTGAAAGAAAAAACATGGGTCTCTTGCCCTTATGGAACAATACAGCATTTTCCCATGCCTACAAGGGCAAAATTATGCATCCTTATGTGTACTTTTATTTGAAATTTAATTTTTGGTGGTTAATTAAATTGAATCCAACCTTTCCCCATTCATTTCAGTGAGCTGTCCTAAAACTGAGACCTGATTGTGGCAGCCAAAACAGTCAACACATACTGCAAAAGCACTAAGGAAGCTCCAGGGGCCAAAATAATCACCAGATATTAATGACCTGCTTAGCAGCTGGAGCAAAATATCTGGAGAGGGAGGTGGCTGCCACAGAGGTCTGTGAAGATGCACTGTGTGACTTGGCTGTCAAGGCTGCCCCATCAAACAATCCCATTTCAAGCTCCTTTTTCTTGAAATTGGTAGCCAACTTCCCATGCATGTCATGCATTCATATTTGGTAATGCTGCTTCCCAGAAGAGTTCAAGCTCAGCTGATATTTCCATGAGGTTCCTCTGCAAATGTCCCTGCCAGTGGCCCTTGGGGACCTTGCTTGCAGGAACAGTAAATCCCACCGGGGAGTGCTGGCCCCTGGCAAGTCACAGTGTATCCACACGACAAGTACTGACCTGGTGTGAGCATACCTTGCCTGTTCAAATCTGTTTAAAAAACTGTGAATTATAAACTTCATCCTGCCACAATTTATGAGAAATTCGGTGTCCTACCACAGTAGCCCTAAAGTCCCCATGAATACCCCATAGCTTGCAGATCAGTGATGACATTGATATGAATTGTATTAGTACTCCTGGATGCTCCAGCCATACATGGTTTCAATTTTGTGACTGTGAGGCCACTGTAACCTATTTATTCCCTAATATAGTTGGTTCTGTGTCAATCAGCTTTCAGCTGATACCTTCCTTTGTCTTGGTATGCATTGGGAGCAACATCCTGGCCTCTTCATGAGGCACCACACAAACCATGAAACACTTACTGACTCCAGCAGGGACATGATTACAACCTTAGTTTTGCAATCTTTCTTTAATCTTCTTTTAATTAATTTAATTCTGATATCATTATCTAGATTGCCCCATTCATTCAGCATCACAGCATCTAGATCTTCATTCTCACTGGCAGGCTTTGGTAAGCTTGCAAATGGGGCAGCTCTATCTCCCATTTCTACCTTTTGATCTTTACTAACGACCTTCCTTTAATGTCTGCTGAGCTCAGCCTTTTATCAGGGGAGCGCTCCACCCTCCCTGGTAGAGGGGGCACTGCTCTGATCCGCGTAGGCATGCAGAGCTGCATTTCCACCGTCTGCCTCTCCAGCTGATCCTGCTGGCCCATCTTGGCTCTCCAGCCAGTTTTAAAACCAGTTCAACCAAATCCAATTTAAAACTGAAGGGCAGACAGGATTTCATAAAGTTTTACAGCCCGTTCAAGTTTAATGAATTTCAGGACCTGTGTCATCTCTTCTGGGGATTTATTTTGGTAACTTCCTTGGGTGGGCAAACACTGTAACCTGGAGCTTGCAGCAGGCACTATAGGTTAGAATGTATATAATCCATACTGTTTTGTTGTTCCATTTACTTAGGTTTATGAAAAGAGCTCAGCTGTTGCCTTTTTTTTGCTTAGTTTCACAAAAACGCCGTGCCATTTGTACAGTTAAATGGAAAGGTCCAAACTATTCCATGTTTCTGTGACTCAGTAGAAAAGCTGCCCCCTCTTCTGCTTGGCCTTGGTGTGACTGTGGCTCAGCTGGTGTGTAGCAGGGACCCAGTGAAGAGGACAGGCACTGCAGCCAGGTTAGAGCGAGAGAAACCCAGGCATCAGGATGCAGACTGGCATGACTTGTACCAAGATCCCAAATCCATCTCATATCATTGGGATAAAAATCCTTATTCTGGTCTAATCTCATTCTAAATTGAAATAATTTATATTAGCACACCTCTGCCTATACTATGTGGCTGTAACTTATTATTTTTTAAGTGTGTAAAGCCTGGTCCACTTGTCTGCTCAAGCAGGGTCATCTGGTGCAGACAGCCCAGGACCGTGATCTTTTATCTGTGATTGTGGCTTCTGAATATCTTCAGGGACGGAGAATCCACATAACCTCCCTGAGCAATCTGTGCCAGTGGTCAATGATCAACATCCTCATCATGACAGCTTCTTTCCATGGTGTGTCTTGGTGTTACACAAGATTTAACACGGAGTATGTAAATTTTCAGAGATGCTGAGCAGATCCCACAGCTGGGATTGCTCATTACTTTAAAAGATCAGGCAAAAAAAGTTCTGTGGTTTTCCTCTTCTGGAGCAGTAACAATTCTGGATGAAAAGACAGCAGAGGAAAGATAAATCTGGGGTACAAACAGATACAACTGCACTGCCTGCCCTCTGCCATTTTTTTCTGAGTAACTTTAAACTCTGATGCACTCTGGCTTTCAGGCAAGGCACATTTTCAGAAGCTCTCAGATGTCAGTGGTTGCAAAGCTCAGCTGAAAACTGAGCACAAATGGAAAATCCTGTCCTTTGGTCTCCCCTGGCATCTCAACTATTTACTTTGACTTATTTAAAACTTACCTGCTCTGTCCTCATTTTCTTATTTCCAGTCACTTGTACGAATTGGCATCATTTGGCTGAACGACAAACTATCCCAACAAATGTGTAGCTTCCCTGCCATGGGCTAACAAAAAAAAAAAAAGTCATCCCTGAATCCTGAGGGTAGAGAACGGACACTGGCAGGAAGGCAAGTATCAGCACACAGCCCTGTGTGGTGCTGGTTTTCTGGGATGATGGTCTATTTACGTGATGCTTTCCATACAACCATGCTTTCCCTACCCATCACTGCCAAGGTGAAGCTGCCCAGCACAACAGCAAAATAAGCTGCTCTGCCTAGTAGTGGAAAGGTCTTTTCCCAGTACATATTACAGTTTGCTTAGATGGGTGGTTAAAGAATGTGTTGATTTTAATGAAGACTGATAGTCAACATGAATATGCTGCCTGCCTTGCTTCTCTGCTGGATGCTCAGCAGAGAGCCTGGCAAACCTTAAACAGTGGGATCACCTGTTGATTTGGGGAATAAAAGCTGTCTGTGGAAGACTGTGCTGACAAAATATGCTGAGAGCTTCTGCTGAAGGGGCTAATTCATGGCTTAGTCAAGTAGCTTTATAACCATGTCTATCATGAAAATTTGTTATCAGCATATTGTTTGAATCACAGATCAATGCACACTGATTTTGGCAAATCTAATTATATTTGATGGGGAAGAACACGGATGCATTTTCTAAGGCTCTGTAGCTCCCATCTTTCTATGCGTAATTTCATTTTGAATTTGTTTAACAGCAATTAAAAGCTGTGAATCGTGATACTGTGGAGATGTCAGCCATGGTTATCCCACTCACTTAACCAAGGCTATCTGTCACCCAACGCTGACAACAGGAGACTGGGAGTCAGAACTCCAGTACCTCCCATTACACCAGCCAGAAGTCAATGTGTGCTCTCTCTATGGCCACAGGCAAGATATTTTACATATCTGCACCTCAGTTTACATATCTGTGAACTTGGATATAGCATATATATGCATCTTAAGGGCATTTTAAGACTTCATTGATCACTACTACTAGCTGCTTCCATGGCACAACACAACATTGATTATCATAATTTGAGATGTGGCGGGGGCACAGCCTGGTGCTTATCTATCTTTGTGCGTACTGTGGCTGCGCTGCAGCTGCTTAAATCTCTTCTTGGTACAGCGTGGATACAGGTGTCCATCATGATGTCAGGGCTTAAATGGGACAGTCTCCAGGACTAAACTGGTGAGCAGCTTATGACAGATGCCCACACCAGATACTTCTGCTTCCCTGTAGGTCTTTTCTCCAGTACTGGTGGAGTTTCTTTAGTGGATATTAACCGGTTTGCCTATCTTCATATCCTATGCCTTGTAGCATAAGAGCAGCAGCATCATGACTGTGAAATGGAGTTAAAATCCCAGGACAGGGTTCTGTTGTGGTACACATCTTTATCTCTGACACAGGAGCTGGGAAGAAAGGGGCCAGCACAGGCCAAAGGCTCAGGGTGCAGCCACTCTCCAGGCAGCAGAGAGATGCAAAGGAAGGTGTTGGACCAGATCTCCCACTTCTTAGGGGAGGTGCTGGCTCTTTGTATGAACCATGGGCAGTGGTGCCACTGTCACCAGCTGTGCTAATGAGAGCACAAGTCTCCCAGCTGCCTCTGAGGAAGATCCCATACCTGCAGCCACAAACCAGCCTGTCCAAGCCCCCAGAGGACTCAGCCCCAGTGCCTGCCCCACGGCTGTGCCCACGCAGGCAGTGTGGGGCACATCCATAAACAAGCACTGTGGGAAAGTTGAACTTTACACGAGTGCATAAATAACAACTGGTCTTGAAAGGAGAAGGACACCAGGTCCAGCACAGGAGGAGCACTGTACATTGCCCAAAGCTCAGGTTGTGGCTTGGAGGTGTCAACAGGCCTGTCATGACAGTCCGTGGGCTGCCAGTGTCACTCTCCCTTGAAAATTGTTCACATGAATGTTGTATATTTGTTATAGATGAAGAGATTAGTATAAAGGCTAAAAAAGGAAAGTAAACAGAAAGGGAAGGACCCTGGGGATACCGCAGTGTTGTCTGCCAGCTTGGCTGGTCCAACCTGTTTATACTGTCTAACACAATCACAGGTGCCAAAGAGTAACCGACAAGTTAAACAGTTTCCTCTTTGAGATTTAGCAACAGGATCTTTGTGTGAGGAAAGCAGAGATCTTGCTGTTTTCCCTGGAGCTGGATACTTCAGAAACAGGGTAGCAGTCCCCAGGCTCTCCTCTGGAGGCTGGTGGCATTTTACCTGCTCCGTGCATCCTCTGCTGCTGTTGAGACACGCAGTTCTGCTGTGGGCACAGGGCTCCCCTGTGACCAGACCTATGGCCCTTATCTCTCATCCGAGGGTATCTTCATGTCCATGGTTTTCTATCCCTGCTGACAGCACCACTTGCCACTTCCTCTCCCAGGCATGCAACTTCTCTTGTGATCTTTCCCCCCTCAGACAAAGCAAGCTCCTTCTCCCCAAGGATTTAGTCAGTCCCTTTCTCAGGATCTTCCTGGGAAATCTGGCTGGGACCTGAATGGTGCTGCCTCCTTCTCTCTTGAATTCTCTCTTGTTTCTTGTTCACAGAATTTTTTTTTTTCACTAATGATGTTAAACCTCTAGCTCACAGTTTTGATAGCCCTCCCCCAAACTCAAGCATGCTCATCTCTGGGTCTACTTTCCAACTTTAGTAATGCAGACATTTGGTTTCACTTTATTCCAGGGCTTTCTTCTTTCTTAAATCACATTCAAGATAGTAATTTTTTTTTTAAATTATTTTTTATGGCACAAACTTGGGGAATATATGGAGCATCTGAGTCACATGCTTCTGTAGCTGGTAGCTGGGCCATCAGTGGTAAGTCTGTTATTTCTGTGCTTCATACCAACCCTGAATATCCTCTTTCTCTGCTCTGGAGTCACATCTAAGCCATCCAGAATCTGTTCTTCATCTCATATTGAACACTGAGAGGGCACAGAAGGCAGTGGAAGTCTTTCCAGCAGCTTCATAAACTTTCCAGTCTTTATTTTTTCTGTTATTTCCTCCTGCTCCTGGCTCTTGGAGCTTCCCCACTGAAATCACAGGTGAGTCACCATCACCTAGAGATGGATCACTGCTCAGGTACGGGAATGCCTTTTCTTTAAATTAATATGAGTACTTAAATTCAAGACTGGGAAAAGAAATTAATTATAATAAGCACCATTGCATTTTCCCATTGTTTTATCACAGCATGAACTTGATATTGGTAAGTATAGCAGAGAGGTATGTGTAAGAGTGAGGACAAGAGCTGGTGGTGTCAAATCATAACACCTGCTGCAGAACAAATGGGTGTTAACTGGCTGTAAATACATTCAGGATGACAATTAGGTGGTTTCTAATCTTCAGAGAAGAAAAGTTCCAAGGTAATATCCAAGAAGGTGAAGTGAGGACAAGACACTGATGTTCAAGTTAATGTCTTTGTGGGCAGGCTGATGTAAAATGCTGGTTTCTATTGGGAGAGGAGCAGATGCAATGACCTAACCCTTCCTTCTGAGTGTCTGAGATGACTGAGGGTTTTTTGGAGAGCTCTGGAATTAACCTGGAACAAGCTTAATCCCTGGATGAGGGAACGTATAATTACTGCTATGATTACACAGTCAGCTGTTTTTTCTGCTGTGTCTCTCCATGGCCCATGTGTGCAGGGAATGTCTGGTGGTTTGCCCCGGCCTCTGCTGCACTTACCTGTCCATCCTGGCTGATGACACTTCACTTTCCAGCTGCTTGTGGTGACCAGCTGGAAGCTGTCACCTCCACACTCTAGTAACCTCAAAGAACACATCACAGCTCTCCTTGGCTCCACTGGCATGGATTAAGCAGCACACATGTGATGCCTGCTGCCAGCGAAGCTTGTGGGGTCATAGGAGGGGAAGCTAAAGCAGAGTGCTGGAGGGTAGAATGCTTCAGCTGCCACAGCCTCGTTGCAGCCTGACCCCTGATCTTTGCCTCAGATCTTCTTTTGGCCTCGAAAGAGCGTGTTGCGTCAGTTGGCCTTGACTTTGTTGTTTAATTTGCAGAGGTGAACTTAGAGCAATGCAATTGCCTTGTGTAAGTGTGCCAAGTTGTCGTAAGAATGATTACACTTGAGTGCTTTATTGATATGAGACTATTCAGATCACATTATGAGAGGATTTTTATAGTACAAACACTAGATAGCCTGCAGGGCTGAGAGATAAGAACACAAGGCATATTCTACATGCCTGTGGAAAGAGGGTCTTTTTATGTTTCCTGCACTGAGAGACCCTGGGTGGGATGGAAGCTGTGGGTCTTTCCTGGTTACTGAGGCCCCAGCTGTGCCATCACGGGGGGAAATGCTTGGTGGTCAGCTGCCATCCCCCTGCCAGCCTCCCTGCAAAGGTATAAGGGTGGTCTGTGAATTTTCATGGGATGTGGGGTCTGACTTCCAAACCCCAGGACTGCCTTGCAGGGTCAGGGAACAGCATGTCCTTGTGCCACAGGTCACAAAGGAGCAACATCTGGATAACCTCGTGTGACCATCATCTGACTTCTCTGTGTGTAAACAGGCAGGCAAACATTTTCACCCCTCTTCATGATATTTTCCTGGCTTTGTCATGCCAGGAATTGGACATGAAATACCTATCTCTTGTCATGGCACACGGAGTTGTGTTCACAGCCATGCTGCTGGTGCTCGTAATACCTGGGCAAGCCAGTGACACCAGGAAAATCTCTATTAATTTGAGCTGATGTTTTAACAGCAGATTCTCTATGTGTTTTGCCAAGGAAGGAAGGGAGTCCTAGGGAGAGAGGAATGAAAACTCAATTTTCACAGCTATTTGATACATATTTCTCTTCTGCTCTGGCCACCAGAAGCTGTGAAGGAGCCATCAGGGCCCCATTTAAGGGCAATGCACATGTGAAAGCAAAATAATAGTTTATGCCACTGCTTCTCCCAAACTCTGGAGTGGGAATGGGCTTGGAGAAAAAAAGTGTGTCAGACTGCTCCAGAAAAATCTGTGTCAGTGTGCTCCACAATAAAATATGTCAGGGTGCTCCAACACCTGGCCCTTTTCAGTTGATAAAATGAACCTTTAGTCTCATGAGTAACCTTAGATTTTGATCTTTCTCATGAGTTCACTGACCTCGGGAAGTCATTTTTTTAGGACTTGGTCTCCAGCCAGTTGTAGGAGTATGGCCCAAAGTGGTCTCCTCCACCTCTCTTCCCCTGCAGCAGTTTGCTGAAAGGGACAGCACAAAACCTTTAATCTACCTGCTCAGCAGGGCTCCCACCTCTCTTACCAAGAGCATGGAAAGCCTCTTTTTTCAACTCAGTGTTGTATCTTGTAAAATTGCAGGACCACAAAGTTGCAGCTTGGATTTATACCCAATATTTTGTGCCTTTTGCACAAGCATTTACTTCTCCTGTGACAGGGTAGTTTTTGCAGATCAGCTCTTTCTTGAAATAGTCAAAGCATTGTAGGGGAGCTGGGAGCATATTTACCAATTGAATGGAGCAGCATGTGCTATCCACATGAAGATGTCACTATGCTGGGTAGATAGAGACAGGCTCTGTGCAGAGGCTGATTAGCCTGGTGTGGCAGTGGCAGCTCCCAGGCTGGGCACCACAACCCACACAGATGCCAGCACCCTCTCAAGTTGTACACACTGCAGAAGTGACACTGCAGCTCCCACCCCACTGCAAAGGTGCTGGCATAGCAGGATTCTAGGTTCCCTCCTGGAGAGAGCAATAGCAGTATGGAGAAAAATCTCATATGGCATTGCAGCTTCTACTCCATTTTGGGTTCAGCCTGGAATCAAGGGGATACATTTAATTTTTTCTAAGTTTGTTTAAAAAAAAATTAACGAAAAATGCAAATAAAGCTTCTTCCATCCATATACTGGAGATTTGCTCTTTTCCTGTTTCAACAGTCTGCAGCCTGTTCTGTATTCTCAATGTTCTCTCTTAGAGTTCTTGGGGGGCTGCAAAGCTCCTTTCTACATTTGCATGTGGGATGCTTGTGTCCTTCTCTCCTGTGATAATTTGGAGATAGACATGATATGTCAGCGCTTGGGAAAATGGTATTTAAAAGAAAAAAAAATATTTATAGAAGAAGCCAGCTCGCAGTGTTTGGGGGAAACGTGGCCGAAGGCTTCTGTTGGCAGTGAAGGCTCCCGTGCTGCCCACCCGCTGATGCCGAAGCTGATTCCGCTCTTCTGCGGCACCTTCCTGTCCGAGGGAGCAGGACAGGGTCCCGTAACCTCCCCGTACACGCTGCGCGCCTCCGCGCCGGCTTCCCCCGCACCTGCGGAGTGCCGCCGGAAAAAATTTGGTCTTTTACTTAATTATTTAAATTTCAAGGTACGCCGAGGCTTGGCCGTACCGGCGTTGCGGTGCGACGCGGGCGGTGCGGAGCGATGCCACGCGGTGCGGTGCCGGCGGTGCAATGCGGAGCGATGCCGGCGGTGGGATGCGGAGCGGTGCCGCTGGTGGGATGCGGGGCAGGAGCGCTGAGCGGGCGGTGGGATGCGGTGGGATGCGATGGGTGTGCTGGGTCTCATTCCTGGCAGGGTGATGAGATTGAGCAGGAAACCAGGGATGAGCATTGGATGTGTTATAGGAATGTGTCCCTCACCTGTGGAGCAGGGAATGTGTCCTGGTGGCTGTGAAAAAGTAATCACAGAATCAGGGAATTTTTGGGGTAGGAAGGGACCTTAAATTCCATCCCCTTCCCGCTCCTGCCGTGGGCAGCGACACCTTCCACCACCCCAGGGTGTTCCAAGCCCCGTCCAGCCTGGCCTTGGACACTGCCAGGGATGGAGCAGCCAGGGCTGCTCTGGGCACCTGTGCGAGGGCCTGCCCACCCTCCCAGGGACAGTGGGGTGCTCGGCAGGGTGGGACCCCACAGAGCTCTGTGTCCCTCTCCCCACAGTGGATGGAGATGTGTGATGCTCAGCAGTGGGAATGGGATCCAGAGATGATGGAGTCATGGAATGGTTTGGGTTGGAAGGGCTGTGGCCAGGGACAGCTTCTGCTAGACCAGGATGCTCCAAGCTCTATCCAGCCTGGCCTGGAACACTCCAGAGGTGCTGGGTGACACCGGTGCCCTGGTGGGGTCCTCACATTCCTCTGCCCACTTTGGGACATGGATCGAGCCCCTGTGACCACCCACCCCAAAGCAGAGCAGCCTTTGGATCAGGGGGATTTGGGAGCAGTTCCCTGCTCCAGCCTCAGCTCCTTCCTTCTCCTTTCCTCCTGGAAGACTCGCAGTCCAGCACTGCGTGGAGGCTGCACCATGATCCCGGGTTGCTTGCAAAGTATTAATTTTTATTGTTGCAACAACTGCTCTGTTTCTCAGGAGATGCCTGAGAGAGCTGAGGAAATAGAAAGGCCTGTCAGGCAGCCGGGCAGGAGGTGAAGATGTCAAGAGAGTAATTGCTCTACCCAGAAGGAGCCTGTTCCTGGCTTCCCCAGCACTGCCAGGAAAAATCCTCACTGCTTATTTGATGACAATAAAGAAAAACAGGAAAGAAATAGCAACCCCATGGCTTGCCCGTGCTGACGAGGAACAGGGAGAGCAGAGGCAGATGCAAAATAGGATGCAGTTGAGCTTATAAATAGGAGCCTCCCAGCTCCCAGTCTGTTACTTCCTTACCTCCACCCGGGCAACCGAGCCGTAGGTTTTACCCACGGGAAAGGTAAAGGGAGGCTCAGAAAGGATTCTGTGAACTCCTGGGAAAAGGGTCACACTTCCTCCTGTGTGGGACAGGCGGGGGCAGGGGATGTGTCCTGGTGGCTGTGAAAA
>VXBC01002419.1:0-10886 GCA_013399945.1 Ploceus nigricollis | reverse complement strand
CTGTTAATAATAAATTTACTTTATACCTTTAAATTTGAACCTGTTTTGCCCTTACACTATTTTTTCTTCCAGTCCTTATCTCAACACATGAGCCCTCCATTAATTTTTTTCTCTCTCCTCTATCCAACTGTAGCAGGAGAGAGTAAGCGAACAACTTTTGTGAGTGACTAGCATTTGGCCAGTGCCAAACCATGACACACATCTATGAACAATTTATCTCATAAATAGTTTCAGCACCTATTTCACATATTTAAATATTACAACTTGCACTTGTATTTTTGTTGATGTTATTTTCACCGAGACCTAAAGGTAAAAGAAATCCTTCCTCACTGATCCTTCACCTTTGCATTCTGCAACAGCAATTCACTGAAGCTCTTGAAAATTATTTGCATTCCAAAAATCTTATTTAAACTTGTAATCACATAATAGAGAACAAAGTCATCTTTGCAAGTGTCCTGAAATTCTGTTTCTTCAGTTGTAAAGATGTTAGATGCAATGATTGCTGCTCAAGTATGAGTCAGTCTTAAAAAGCAATATGTAGGTCTCTTTCTGTTTTTTTGATCATCGCTTAGGCAAACAAAACAGAGTCTGCTTTTGCAGAACTACTGCAATCATGCAAAATACTTCGGAATTTCACTTAAGAGTCTACAAATTCTGAATGTTTTCTATTAATAAAGACACAGATGGTTATTTATTTTCCCCCATGCTTTTGAGTTTCTGTTGTACACAAACCAAAAAAATCTTTAGTAATAATGTCAAATAACTGTATTCACTGTACTGAACCTTAAATGTTGTGAACTTTCTGACTGTAATAAGGATAATCAGGAAATGTTACTATATGGACAATGAGGACAGAGCACGTATAATTTAAAAACTAATTATGGGGATAATGCATCTATACAATATTGTCTTGGTTTGAAAAACAGGTGCCTGCCAAGGAAGGCGGGAACCTCCCTTGGAATGAAAAATATGACCCCCTTCCCTCCAACTTATTATAACTTTGAAATTACAGGGCTGTCAGGCAAAGATATGGGAAAAGGAATAACAGTTCTTTACTANTGACAAAGTGTAGCACAAGCTCCAGGGCCGTGCCAGAAGCTGCGGAGTGGCCGGGTGTGGGGTTAAAATGTAGCAAGAAGCCCTGAAATGGCAGCAGAAAAGAGCAGGGCTGGGCGGGGAATCGCTCCCCTGGATAGCTCACTGGCGATGGCTGGTCCCGGGGTCGGGCAGCACAGAAGGGTGCCGCCGGCGGGCTCCCGGCACAGCACGCACTATCTCTGGGCTCCCAAGCAAGCAGAGGAACAGAGAAGCAAGCCAGTAAGCCCAGTCACAGTGCCAAATGAGAAGAAAAAATACCAGGCAAAAACCACAAAGCACCAGTATCTCTAGTAAGAGGCACTGTGCAGTGTGGCCGCTGAGATGAATCGCCCCACCAGAAGGAAGCAACCCCTTACCCCCA
This sequence comes from Ploceus nigricollis, assembly GCA_013399945.1. Classification (NCBI taxonomy): domain Eukaryota; kingdom Metazoa; phylum Chordata; class Aves; order Passeriformes; family Ploceidae; genus Ploceus; species Ploceus nigricollis. Next base: position 9,427 of record VXBC01002419.1, on the reverse strand, counting down.
ACCCTCGTAGGATCCTGTGCTGGCTATCACCCCTTGCGATACTCCCGAAGCTTGGAGGGAGGGAGTGACCATTTCCGGACACAAAACAGAACTCCCAAAAAAATTGATATGGGATAAAAACCATTCCCAAGACAAATATTTGATAAGAAATATTTTGGGAGAAAAAGCCCAAATATATTTCAGAAAAGCTAAATGTCAAGGAACGAAGAAGATACTATAGTACAAAGCTATGGTGAAAAGTACTGTATTTTTAACCAACACGATTGTTGAGGAGCAGCATTTATGCATTAGTTTTTTAAACAAAAAAACAGAAAACCACACCCTATTTTTGTCCCCCAAAAATACATGATACATGCATTTAAATGACACTTTAGAATAACAAATATGGTCTTTATTTTGTTAAACACTGCAAATTTTAAAAATGTATCTAACCCCCCTTCCAATACATTGGCAAAAAAAAAAAAAGATTTTCTGCAGCATGATAAATAAGAAATCCAGCAAGACTTCATCTTAGACCGTCTTTTGATAGAAAAACCCCCAACATCACAAAAACAGCAGTCTTATTACCAAGAGTAAGATTGATTTGGTTGAATTCCCTTGCATTTTTGACACTACCTTCAACATCAGCTTTGCCCAAATGATTCTTCAATTCTTTTTTTTCCTGCAACATAGCTACTGTAAAAAAGTTCGAGTGAAAGTTACAGTCAAAACCCTGTAACTAGATAAACAATGATCCTCAATGGATTACTGATTACATGGAAATGTTTGTTTTGACTGATAAATAAAATGATAAATAAAAGCAAAAACAACAAAAAAGAGGAACTATCAGTCATTCTTTTCAAATCAAAACACATTGTTTTTCATGATCTCTACTAAACTAGCAAATTGGACAGGGACATGCAATCTTAGTTGTTTATGTCCAAAGAGGGACTTTATCTGCAAAAGTTTGAAGGCCTCAAATAACCATTAATTATCTACAACAGGCCATTTTAATTTCCTTACTTGCGACACTCTCCAAAACATATTTAATTTATTGATTTCTTAACTAGAGGTAGATAATTTGTAGACCTTGTTAATATACTGTGCACACTTCATTTTTTTGCTAATGTAATGCAGGATAATCATGCACAGACCTTCAATACCAGCAGCATATATGATAAATTATTTGGGCATTTTTTCTTTTTCATATGGGTTAACATGTCTCTGTTTTCTCCTATTATTTCAATATTTTGTGAAGAATGCATAACAAGGGAAGGACCATTAAGTTGAGCAATCTGAAAGTCTTGCATCTCATAACCAAAAGCTCAGTCTAGCAATATCTTCATATGCAGCCCTTTTATCACCTTTTAAAGTTTTTGCAAATCATGCAGGCACTTCTGACTGATAACCAACATAAAGCCTCTTCTCTACTTTCAAACTTTAAAAAGTGCTTCACAATCATGTGGCAGTATGATTTAAAATTACAGGTTACCTTGAAAATCAAAAGTCTGAATTATAAAAGTAAACTGCCCTTATAGCTTCATCATCCTATATATGTAAACAAAGTGCCAGCTAACTAGTGAAAAAAGCAAGCTTAAGGTTTTTGTAAAACATATTTACAGCTTTCTTGTACACCTAGAAGAGTTTCCCAATGTTTTCCTTTTCTCCTCTCCCATTTATGACATTCAATGAAACAATGTAATTTTGCAAAATTAAAAGGGTTCCTGTCTTATTTTTGCCTTCAGCTTCATGTTAGATGCACATACTTCTAGACTCAAGCACTATAATGCGTAGTGGAAATCACCAATTAAAATAGCAACAGCAATGGAATATATTGCAAATGAGGACATCTGTCATTTAAAAATTAAATGTTTTTGTAAACACTGTCACACTGCAATGCTGTGTTAGGTGAATTATGTAAGGCTTGCATTATCATGCTGATTATATTTTTTCAGAATATGTTTAAATGATCTAAACATTGTCACAGGTTCAACTCAATTAAAATATACCAGAAGTAGCCCAGTGGCACACACATTTGAATTTTGCAATCACAATATATCTATAAAGTGTGAGTAAATTTTTGGTTTGTTTTTATACAAAGCTTTTTTANTAAAAAGTAAATAAAATAACATTATTTAAAATGTGAATCAGCTATAAGACATATTATACAATTACATAGATACATATCAACACAGCACATTCAATTTGCCAAAAATTAATGAATATAAAGCCAATATGGATGCTGGCATATATGTATGTACAATGATTATAGCATNTAAAACAAACCCAAACCTTCATTAGACAACACTGGCATTTTTTTGCTTTTTTTCCCCTACAGTTCTATTTATATCACTAAATCCATGGTGGCCAATGTATTCACAGGCTGAAAGAAGGGATATTATCATACACTCCAGAGTCAATGGTTAGAACAGAAGATTTGTTATGTTTATAAGTAAGATCAGAGCCAATGCTATAATTACATATATAATAAGAACAGCTGTTCTGATGATACATTTAGAATGTCAGTGTCACTTTTTATAGCCTTCAACTATGTGCTTTAGCTTTATTAAACAAATTTTAACTCCTTAAAATTTTTAAAATTAGCAACTTTGTTGTTGTTAGGTCTAAGGTTTCTGTAATTTCTGAATTAATGTTTAACTGATCTGATGGTTTTATTATATTTTTTGGGAAATAGAATATACCCATTAGTACTTATGTTCAATGGTTTGAAATGTCTCTAATTTCACTTTTCTAAAAAAGGCTATTAGAAAGGTAAAATTAACTGAAGTTGAATCTGCCAAATACAAATTGATATTTAAGAGCTTATATTCTAATCCTAGATATAATGGCATAACTTCTTCTAACAAAAACAGCTTCTACATCTGTATAAAGCCCTGACAAGATTTAAGCATTGTTTTGATTATGACTGTCCTCTGTGTTTCTCCAATTTACTTTTACTCAGGAATGTTCAGATTATTCTATATAGCACAATGCTACTACAATTCTGTACTATGATAATCTTTTTTGTTGCTTTTTAAATAAAAACAACAAATACCTAGTCAGGAATAAACTGAAAAAAATTACGTTCTTTTCTTTAAAAAGTAAATAAAATAACATTATTTAAAATGTGAATCAGCTATAAGACATATTATACAATTACATAGATACATATCAACACAGCACATTCAATTTGCCAAAAATTAATGAATATAAAGCCAATATGGATGCTGGCATATATGTATGTACAATGATTATAGCATTCATAATTGCACTATACCTACAATCAGTTTCCAATTATAAGGTGTTTTATGAGGGAACAAAAACTAGCAACTATTCTTATTAATGTTGTTTTAGAGTAGGGAGTATTAAGGATGAAAAACNAGAATGTCAGTGTCACTTTTTATAGCCTTCAACTATGTGCTTTAGCTTTATTAAACAAATTTTAACTCCTTAAAATTTTTAAAATTAGCAACTTTGTTGTTGTTAGGTCTAAGGTTTCTGTAATTTCTGAATTAATGTTTAACTGATCTGATGGTTTTATTATATTTTTTGGGAAATAGAATATACCCATTAGTACTTATGTTCAATGGTTTGAAATGTCTCTAATTTCACTTTTCTAAAAAAGGCTATTAGAAAGGTAAAATTAACTGAAGTTGAATCTGCCAAATACAAATTGATATTTAAGAGCTTATATTCTAATCCTAGATATAATGGCATAACTTCTTCTAACAAAAACAGCTTCTACATCTGTATAAAGCCCTGACAAGATTTAAGCATTGTTTTGATTATGACTGTCCTCTGTGTTTCTCCAATTTACTTTTACTCAGGAATGTTCAGATTATTCTATATAGCACAATGCTACTACAATTCTGTACTATGATAATCTTTTTTGTTGCTTTTTAAATAAAAACAACAAATACCTAGTCAGGAATAAACTGAAAAAAATTACGTTCTTTTCTTTAAAAAGTAAATAAAATAACATTATTTAAAATGTGAATCAGCTATAAGACATATTATACAATTACATAGATACATATCAACACAGCACATTCAATTTGCCAAAAATTAATGAATATAAAGCCAATATGGATGCTGGCATATATGTATGTACAATGATTATAGCATTCATAATTGCACTATACCTACAATCAGTTTCCAATTATAAGGTGTTTTATGAGGGAACAAAAACTAGCAACTATTCTTATTAATGTTGTTTTAGAGTAGGGAGTATTAAGGATGAAAAACATCTCATTAGTATTTATTGTTAACTTCGTTACTCAAGTAATAAGAGATTGTTTTTCCACCTCTCCTTTGCTGTTGAGAGGCAGCAGCTTCTGTGTTAAGTGCTCCCTATTGCTACTTGGCAATGTAAGTAATTCAATGTCTCACCTCAGAGTTCTCTGTAGCTTGCTAGCAATCATGCACCTGGTCAAAAAATACCTTTCAACCCAAGCTGCTCATTGATGGGTGCTACATTTTTGTTATTAAAAATTTGCATGTTTAAATTTCAAGAGTGATTTGCATTAAGAAATCTTTCTAAAGAAGATCAAGAGAGACTATTTTGCATGAAACCTATAAAATGTCTGTGAATAGGTTAAGAGGCAACCTTATCAAGAAAGGTTTCAGAATGTGATCATTCATCAGTAATATACAAGGTGCTTGATATTATTAGAAAAAACATTGTATGCAGTCTCATGCCATCTCTGACATAAGGAGAGAATTAAACTGTCTTCTATACACATATACTGAGTAGCATATTCACTCACACTGTTGTTTTTGACATTAAAAAATGGAACACAATAAAAACAGGAACATATGAGTTAAAACTATGTTTATCATTTGGCAGTTGATTCAGTCAGGTCAATTCCCAATCCATTAGTTTGGCATTTCAATCACTATCTTATGTTTCAAAAGTATTGGTTTCATAAAAAACCATATTTGGCAAGATTTTATACAGCAAAAAAAAATTTTTCTGCGGTGGAAAAACAATTTAAAAAAGCTCTAACTTAAGAAAAAATGCACACAACTGAAAAATAAACCCCTACCCCTGTTTCTGGCTGTAGCCACTGGGGGAAATGTAGTGTCCATGACATTTCTACTTGTCATTAGTGAATAAAGAAAAGAGAAAATAATGGCACATGGCAATTAAAAAGAGATTCAATGATAGTCTATGAACATCTGAGGTTTATGTCTTTAATTATTTTATTACTGTCTTCTATGCATCTTTCTGAACTGTGAAAGTATGTTTAAATTCTAAATCCATACACAACTATTTCTATTTTGCAATTCCCAATATTCTAGTCTCAGAAGTGAAGACAGAATGAGAACACTAATTTTAAGAACCAAAAAAATCATACTATCAATACTTCTGATCCTTCAGAGAAAGCACAGTCTGTAAAATTTGAATGACTGATAACTCCACTTCTGATGATAGTAATTTTCTTGGCCAAGTCACCCAACAGAAAATATATTATCAAGGAATGCAAGTGGTAAAATGGCCATTGTACTTTTAAAACATAGCGGGGGAGGAAGGAGGGAGAGAAAGGGTCAGGGAAAGAGGAAACCAGCTTGATTTTGCTTCAATAGCAAAAACCTGTTATCCTTTGTGAATGTATGACTGAGAATTTGGAAACCACTGAGTCACAAGATTTTGCCTAAAAAGTAAGAAAATGTACTGTGAATGTACTTTAGCCTCTTTTGGTTTTCCTCCATATAGTTTAAATAAAATCATAATATCAACTAAAAAACTCTGAACATTCACAGAGTGCAGGCCAGCAATAAATTAGTATTATGCAACTTGTTTTCACAGATAATCCAGTCCCTATTGTGCATCTTCAATCACACAAAGGTGGTCTTGGAGGGCCTCTTAGGCACAGTTAGACCAGGTTGTATTCCTTCAGGTTTAACTGTAGAATCGTGTCCTTGACAGCAGCAAAGACAAAGCGTATATTCTCTGTGTCTGTAGCACAAGTGAAGTGGGAGTAGATAATTTTGTCACTATCTGGATTCAGGTCTACAAACATCTTCAAGATGAACTCTCGTGCTGCTTGTGCATCCCGTTGTGGTCCTGATAATTAAGAAGAAAAAGTCAGTTTCTCTTAAAGTCAATTCAGTATTTGAGTATACTTAGGAAGGGAACCTCAGGAGCAGAAAACAGAATAAAGACTCAGCCTGTTATCCTTGTATAAGAGAGGAAGGGAAAAATTTTATTAACAAATACTACCATATACTATTTTTTCCCAGTGGGCACCATTAAAAAATAAAAATTGAAGGAAATTGCAGAAGTTGATAATAGAAGAGCTGTTGTTTTTGTGCTATCTTCTTTCTTCCATAAGGTGTTAAAAATGGAGGGATGAACTTGATGACCCCACAAAATGAACAACAGAAGAATTAGTTGCTTTATACTCATAAATATATTAAAAATTAAGAGACCTGGCCCATTTTCAGTCTACTGTATTTAAAGAGTACATTCTTTTAAAATGTAGCATAATCGAGTTACATCTTAAACTGATCTGACACTGTCCCCAACAGAATTTAATTTACTTTAGTGTAGCGGGTTTGGTTCGATTTCCTCACACGGGGCACCAATTCCAATTTCAAACCACCACTTTTAGTGATAGCAAAATATATATGCTTGCTAGTTGAAGCTGTTCAATTGCAAAACATAATGTTCTAACAAATTAATTTTCTAAATTATATATAACAATTCTATTAAATTTAAACAAAGTCTGTAATTCTCAGAACATGAAATCTATGTGACCAAACTGCATATTCTGCTTTGCATAAGGCAGAAGGCAAAATAATGACTTCCAATCTATAGGAATGAGAATTGGTTCACGTTCACAGCCAAAAGAGCATCACAGAAGTAGGAACATCAGCCACAAGTTATTTTTTCCTATGCTGTATATACATATACTGTTCCAGTGCAATTTTCATAGGCCATTATTCCATTGTCCTCCTGTTTCTGCAATGTGGGTTTCTACAGAACACGTATGTTTGCTGTGCCTCTTCCTCCTATCTCCTCATTAGTTCTGGTCTTGTTATATGACGATATAAATACCAGCGCTCAGTTGTTATATAGTTCTGTCCTTCAATGGTTATGAAATCTGTACTTAGGAAGTTAGCATGTGCCCACATAACTTTCAATGACTGTTCAATAAAACTTATTTTTAATATTTAAATACAAATTTAAGCATTTCTAAATTGGATAAATGCACAAATTATGTAGCAATGGCATTACAAAAGATAAAATACTTTCTGATATCTATTGGTTGCAAAGCCTTGTGGAAGGAGAACATGATTCTACAATATCTTGTATGCACATGAATATGTATGTGTATATATAGACACATACACAGACTTACACATTTTATGAGATGTAGAGAGGACATGTAAACATAATAATTTCTCTGAACTAGGGCAAAGAGGACTTCAAAATTTTTAAAATTTCTAAACACAACAGGTTCTAGCCTTTAGCTTCATCACATATTCTACAGAAACAGCAGCAAAATTAATGTCCCTATTATTTTTTTTTTTTTACTCTTAGGAAGTTTAAACATTTGTAAAGGAGACTCCAACACTTTCAAAGACAATGATTTCTTAAAAATAAGGCATTAATTGGTTTTATCAACTTCCTAGAATTTTGTTAAACACTTTTACAGTGGGTAGGCACAGGCAGGTTTGTTCCTCTTTTAAAATCTACTGCCCTATTTAAAGTCCATATCCAAATTTCGCTTGCCTAATAACAAGTCTGGTTATTATAATGTAATTCAGTTTTTTCGGACTGGAATTCAAGTACAGAAAACTGAGATTAAAAAGAAAGTTTACCATCTCAGGTATTTAGAAAAAGGGAATGAACCAATGCTAGATTTACAACGCTAAATGGTTACAATATAACTAATCTTGGAAAATAATTATAATACAAATCAGTAGGTTTCTTGTCCATAGCTCCCTTTTTAGCATTCTTAAAAGGGTTTCTCTATATGGTAATGAAGTTCTGTATAAAAAGCACTACAACTTAGCTTGGCTACATTAACTTGTAATTGCCAGCATTTATTTTCTTTGAAGACTCTGGAGGGGAGTGTGCTCCCACAGATAGATATTTTTTAATTCTTTCTTTCCCAAACATGGTCACTTTTTGTCTTTTTCCTTACTCCCAGCACTTCATTCCAGTCTTTGAGTTGGTCTTTTAGTATGATCTGTGAAAGCATATCCTCATGTGATACTCTGATCCTTGAGCACATCTCAGTCTCTCATCCAATGTTGTTATGACATACTGTGCAGTACAACTGCTTAGTTTAATCAGTCCATTTTGCCATCCTGGTTACCATTTCTGATCCCTATGCTACTTTCTCCATTGTACTACCCACATGGGAAAAGTGATCCAGCTGAAAAATACCTAATTCTGATGAGTTCTCCAAATGCGTCCATCTTCAACATCTCCAAACAGGGTGTTGGAACAGCAGAGAGGGACACACAGTGACCTGTGCAAGCCAAAGACTTTGCAACTGTCTTGGTTTCAGCTGGGATAGAATTAATTTTCTTCTTAGTAGCTGGTTGTATTATGTCTGACTAAGATAGAGTTCATTTTTCCTTAGCAGACCTTACAGTGTTTTGCTTTGCATTGGTAGCTGGAAGGGTGTTGATAACCCACCAGTCTTTTGGCTACTGCTGAGCAGCACTGTCCCTCTAACATTCCTTACCCTCATCAAGGGGCTGTGAGTGGGCAAGATCATGGGAGGGGACACAACCAAGCCAGTTGACCCAAAGTAACCAAAGAGATATTTCATACCATATGATGTCAGCTCAGATATAAAAACTAAGGGAGAGAGGAGGAACAGGGGACATTCATTATTCTACAATGTTTGCCTTCTGGAGCAACTGCTATACGTGCTGAAGCCCTGCTTCCTGGGAAGTGGCTGAACATCGCTCACTGATGGGAAGTAGAGATTAACTTTTCCCTTTGCTTATGTGCACTCAAACTTTCACTTTTTTTTGCTTTAGTAAACGGCTTTATCTCAACCAACAAGTTGTTTTCCATCTTATTTTCTGTGCCCTGTCCCACTGGGGAGTGATAGAGTGGCTTGGTGGGCACCTGGCATCCAGCCAGGGTAAAACCACTACACTGGTACAGTGCTGTGTTTNCTGGTACAGTGCTGTGTTTTAGATTCAGTATGAGAATAATGCTGATAGCACACTGATGTTTTGGTTGCTGCTGAGCAGTGCTTACCCTGAGTCAAGGCCTTTTTAGTGTTTCATGCTCTGCCAGTGAAGAAGTGCACAAGAAGCTGGGAGGGACCACAGCTGGGACAACTGACCCAAAGTAGCCAAAGGGATATTCCACACCATAAAACATCATGCCCAGTATATAAACTGGGGGAAGTTAGCCAGAAGGGGCCAATCATTGCTTGAGGATGGGATGGGCGTTAGTCAGTGGGTGGTGAGCAAT
>VXBC01002418.1:37728-52385 GCA_013399945.1 Ploceus nigricollis | reverse complement strand
CACACCTCGACAGAGGCAACAGTTATGCCAGCTGAAGACATGGAGGTTTATTATAGCAAGCCCTACCTACTGTGGCACTACACAGTTAGAGGCTGGAATACTCTTTTAAAAATGCATCTTATTAAGCACAACTGCTGATACTTTCAGGCCCATCAAATTCCAGTAAAAGCTTGCTTGAGAAGAATAACAGGCTCAAGAACAACACATCCTGATGAGAAAGAAATCAGGCAAAGGGAGTAAGAGGCCTGCATGGATCAAAAAAAACCCCGTCATTTTGCTAGCATCAGCATAATAATCTCCTGTGTATCTACACAAGAGATGAAAGCAGGGTCGGGCCACTTGGAATGGATATGGACAGGTTTTCAGAGTAAGGAGAAATAAGGCAAGGAAGTCCAAGGCCCATCTTGAATTAAACCTGTCCAAGGATGTCAAGGACAATGAGAAAGGCTTCTTCAAATACATCAATAACAAAAGGAAAACAAAAGATAGTATGAAACCATTACTAAATGGAGGGGGAACCCTGGTAACAGGATGCAGAGAAGGCAAAGTTACTGAATGTCTTCTTGCCCAACGAGGACAAGAGAAAGGACTCAAGGAACTACCAGCCATTCAGCCTTACCTCAATCCCTGGAAAGGATGGAGAGCCTCTGTCTATTGATGGAGGCCATTAACAACCACATGGATGACAAGAAGGTGATCAGGAGCAGTCAGCATGGATTCATCAAAAGTAAATCTTGCTTCACCAACCTGGTTGGCTTCTAAATGGAACAGCTGTCTGGGGGGACAAGGGGAGAGCAGTAGATATTGTCTACCTTGGCTTCAGCAAGGCTTTCAACACTGTCTTACCAAACATCCTCACAGGCATCCTCCAGCTTGGACTGGATGGGTGTACAGTGAAGACCTGGCTGAACAGCTGCTCCCAGAGGGTCATAGTCAGTAGCACAGAGTCAAGCTGAAGGCCTGTCACTAGTGAGGTACCCCAAGATTCCACACTGGGCCCAGTGTTGTTTAACTTGTACAGAAAGACGGATGCCTCCTCAACAAGTGTCAGCAGTTCCCATGTGGCCAAGACAGCCAAAGGTATTCTGGGGTGCATTAGGAAGAGCTTTGCCAAGAGGTCAAGGGAGGTGATCCTGCCCTTCTACTNGTACAGAAAGACGGATGCCTCCTCAACAAGTGTCAGCAGTTCCCATGTGGCCAAGACAGCCAAAGGTATTCTGGGGTGCATTAGGAAGAGCTTTGCCAAGAGGTCAAGGGAGGTGATCCTGCCCTTCTACTCAGCCCTTGTGAGGCCACTCTGTCCACTTCTGTGCTCCTCAGTGCAAGAAAGACATGGAGTTCTGGAGCAGGTCCAGTGGACAGCAACAAAAATGATGAGGGCACTTATGAGGAAGCATTGGGGGAGCTGGGCTTGTTCAGCTTCGAGAAGAGATAACTGAGAGGGGATCTCACTAATGTCTGTCAGTATCTGAAGGAAGGGTGTCAGAGAATAGAGCCAGGCTCTTCTCAGTGGTGCCCAGTCACACAAGAGGCAATGGGCAGGAACCGATGCATGGGAAGTTCCTCCTCAACATGCAGAAGAACTTCACTGTGTGGGTTACCGAACACTGGAACAGATTGCCCAGAGAGGGTGTGTAGTCTCCCTCACTGGAGATATTAAAGAGCTATCCAGACACAATCCTGCACTGTGTACTCTAGGATGGCCCTGCTTGAGCAGGGATGTTGGACCAGATGATGCGCTGTGGTGCCTTAGAGCCTGACCTGTTCTGTGATTCTGTGAAAACGTGACTTGGAGATAGCTAGAACAATGCTCTTGCTCCAGCTCCCAGAGTACCAATCATTGTAACATCTAAGCACTAGTATTAAAAAGGCACAAAGAGATAAATGTCTTATTTCTCTGACATACGTAATTTGTTACTCTGATAGAACAATAACTGTATAGAAATTTATTGTAGCTTTTTTTTTCAATCTTAACTTACCTGCCAATCAGGTTTGCACTTTGACTGTTGTTTGTTTTATTAAAATAAAGTTGGATTGCTATGATTCAGTTTTTGTAGTACTTAAAAAAGACAGTTCCTAGGAAACAGTGGAAACAAAATGCTGCATGTGATAGAAAAAAATACAGCAACTATATCTGAAAAAATTCTGGCTAGATAAGAAAGTAGTTGTAGTGTAAATCAAACTGAAGACTTTGTTTCTTAGTTACAATTATCTCACCAAAACCTACATGGCTTTAATTTATAAAAGGAATTTTCTGTCAAGTTCAGAAGGAGAATAGTGAACATTTGGATGCTTCAAACTACAATCAATACACTCTTGGATATTTTGTTGAGTGCTATATAGTTGTATAGGGCTCAACAATATATCCAAGGGTAAACTAGTTCCTCTCCTACAAAATATTTATAATATTAATGCATTTAATGAATACATAGATGCTTGAGCCATTTTTACAGTGCCAGGAATAATTGATTTTGGACATATTTTTTAAATACAGCATTCAAATGTTAACTTTCTTGCTGATTTCATTTACCCAGTTTTGCAGTACAGACTTCAAACTTGGAACATGCATTAGCATCTGCAAATTTCTTCTGAACTCTAGCTATGGGTTTGGTTGTTATTCTATTAATACTGCTTGCTTTAAAAAGTCACTTCATTAATTAAATATGTTGCAACATTTTTAGCTGCAGAGATGTCAGGGTAGTGACAGTCTGATTTTCTTAAGCAACACTGATGTGGTGATTCATTGAGTGACAGGAATAAATGAACAAGGTGAACAAATGTCACACAGAAGTTAGGAGGAATATTCCTGTATGCAAAACCAGAACTTTCAGTTTATAATTATGCAGTTTTATTTTATCAATTACTGGCACTTTCCACCTCATCTCTTTTAATGTGGTCTCCTTTTTTGAAGGGTTTTTGAAGGGCACTGCAGTAGACATGGCATTTGATTTAAAATTTGTTTTCTATATGTGACTCAAAACCTGCAGAGGATTCAGATGAATCTCTGAACAAAGATTGTTACTGGATTTTATTATAATGATAATGACACTGACAGGAGGTAAATATTAGCTAGGTAATGAAGAAACTGAGCTTTTAAGAATTTATAGCTTGCCTCCTGAGGAAGCATGCTCATTGCCTCTGAACATATTCATATCTGTCCATGGCTACAAACCCTGTCCTGGAAAAAGGACCACAGAAAAGGCCTTTAGCACTATGAAAAGAGTAAAGGGCTACTATTAGAATAAGAAATGGGAAAATAATTGGAAAGACAGCAACGCAACAACAGAGAAAAAGAGCCTGGAAAAGGGGTGGAAATATAGACACACAACAAATAGTGATGCAGCTTTGGGAAGAGAACATTGACACACTGGGAAGTGAGCAGATGTGAAAGCAAGGATTAAAACCAGGGTATGTAAGGAAATAAAGAATGGTGTTGAAGAGTATAAAGAGAACAATGGGCAAAGTGAGGAAAAGACACCCAGTAGTAAACAATCCTATCCTAGAGACATACCAGTTACTCCAAGTACTTAGCAATTTTGTAGGGTTATTTTACTTTTCTATTGAAAGAACATGAGCTATAGGTAGGCAAAGGAAAAAAGACTTGAAAGAACCAATTTAATATCAAACTTAAATTGATTACTGCCTCACATAAAATGCAAACGTGAAACTCAATGCAAGCACATCTCCTTGGAAACTTGAATCAGAAAGAACATCTTGCTACTCGCTAATATAATAATATTTTTTATTGCTATATAAGAATTGCATTAGTTTACACCCCAGAATCTTCCGAGAATATTTACGTTCCATAGAGTTCCTCTGAGTGGAGGTGGTCTATGCTTCACAAATTTTTGAATTACCAGACCTAGGAATGGAATGGAGACATACTTGGATGTCTATTTCTTCCATTTCTTAGGGGAGAAAGGGATAAGCCAGTTATCAATTCTTAAAAAATTTAGGCAAACTACCAACATTCAACAGACCAAGTTTAAAAGACCAAAGCCTGGAACCCGCCTTTTTTCCTAGAATAAAACTAAATGCCATATTCATAAGATGATGCTTGGAGCCTTCCAGCATATAGGTAGAAACTGGCCGGTAGTTTTCCCGTAAGACATTGGCTGAATTACTTCAACTGGATTTATCTTTTTATTCATACTCATTCATTCATTCATTCATTCAGTAAGTCAATTATTAGTTAGAGCTCCTGTTTTCTGGTGATTGCCTTCTCTACTACCTGTCTGTGTTTCCTAAACATTTCTTTATTATGACAGGAAAAGAGGCATTCATTCCTTTCAAGTGCACTACCCTGCCATAAGACTATAAAAAGTGTATGAAGAAAGCCATAGCAGATGCAATGCTTTTGTGTGTGACTCAAAATGGTTTCTATTAGTCTCAAAAACAAGCAGTTGCCTAAAGAAGGTCAGAAGCTAATTATTTACCTGATTGTACATTGAAGAAATTAGAAGAGCCAAAGAGAAATAATACTAGTTAATTGCTTTCATAATCCATAATAAGATCACAAGAGGATAATAAAGGACTTAAAACTGTTGGTCGTATTTGTAGGAATTTTATGTAGTCTTCTAAGGGAATAAAAAAAGTCTCTTAATAATAAACACAGAAATTATTTTAAGAACCAAAGTCCTACTAAATAAATTTTAAAAAATCACCAATAAGCCCCCTAAATTTCAATTGTCACAGGTTATTTTCAGAAGTGATCTCTGCTCCAGGGTGCCTCAAAATTTTGGGCACCAAAAATCAGACATTCTAAAACATTTTATTCCTTTAAATATGGATGTCAAGCACACTTCTTACATAAGAGATAGAACTTTTAAAATCATTAATGTTCTTTGAAAATTATGGTCTATACAAAATTAAATATTAGATATGTCTAAGAATGATTTAAATGTATCCCCAGAAAAGAAATTTGTAATAACATAGAAGGTGGCTTTCTGTGCTGATAAACTGTGAAGGAAACCATAAAAGTAAATGGTTATTCCTAAACTAAGACTTGTGTCTTCTGGAAATTATGAATTTGAGTAATAATCAAAAGAGGTTTTAATATGTTGGACAACAAAGAGCGAAGTGAAGAAGGCTCTTGTTTCTGTTTCAAAGTAGTTCTGTGTCATCACATAAATCTACGGATAAAAAACCCAAGGTGACACATATGATCTGCAAGATTCAGTTTGCTTCTTTGAAAAAAACAATTAGTTTCTCTATAATTTCTATTTTTCTGATCCTGTTTAGAAAAAGACAGTAAGTGAACAGCCCATTTGAGAATGGAAGGAGGGGAAAGCCTTATTTGGCTGCTTAGACAATCACACACAATCATTATGCCTGGGATTAAGTTATCGCAATTTGATTGACTAACCACTGAATAAATTCCTTGAAATCAGCAATGAAATAAATTCTTATCAATGAAACATGCCTGTATTCACAGTCTGAAAAGCAGAACGTCTAATAACCATTCTAACTGGACCCAATCTTGATGCATTGCTGTGGTAGGGAAGCTCCAGCAGTGCAGCAGTACTGCAAAACCTGATAACAGAAAGCCAGCATATACCTTTGTTCTCCAAAATATCTCTAACATTCGTTGGATGAGGGGAATCACAACAGAAAATTTTGTAGTACACGTGTCTCTGTGTTCATGAGTATGAATAATTATTATTAAATATTTTATGAAGCAAAAATAGCTTAGGCTGTTCATTTTCAAGATAGTGAGGTGAGAAATACTAGTTGTCATATGTAGGCAATTAAAGACTTCCTTTGCCTTACAAAGATCTTTGGAGATGCCTCCTCTACATATTTTGTCATGTCAGCCCATATTGTCATGTATCCAGACCGGAGCATAGGAATAGCCAGCAATTCCCATGTAGAGGGCTATTATGCAGGGACAAAATAACCCTGGAGACAATAATATACACAAATACTACTTAGAAAAATTACCAATGAACACCTGTCTACTTCCATATGGAGCCCCTCACCTAAAATAAAATAATGTAATTTCATCAGCGTGGGAGACCAGAACATTCCCCTGAATGCTCTGGCTCATCTGAAACCCCTGCCTTGGCAGGGAGCCCGGGAGCCCTGGCATGAAGTCAGAAGCACCGCGTCTTTGACCTTAGTCCGTGGAAACATCTGCCGACTCTGAGAGAAGAATTGCCAGCCACAAGAGTTTAAATAGAGTAGTAATGAGATTGTTACGGGGGAAAAGGGTAGAATTTTAGAATTTAGATAAGGGGTTTAAAGGGGACAAAATGGAGGAATTTGGGTGTGTCCTGTCCTTCTCCTTCTTCTTCTTGCCCTCCATCTTTCACTGTGATGCTGGCACTTTTCTATTGGGTTATGCTGGGGACACACAGTTCAATATAGGTGATAGATATTGGCACAATTCTGTAAACATGGTACACGTAATTTTTNGAAGGAAGACTCCATTGTGTCTCCAGGCAACCTGTGTCAGTGCTCAGCCACCCTCGCGGTAAAAATGGGTTTCTCAATTGTTCTACAGAACTTCTTGTCTTTCAGTTTGTGCCCATTGCCCTTGTCCTGTCTTGAAGCACCACTGGGTAGAGCCTGGCTCCACCCTCTTTGTATCCTCTCTGGGTGCATAAATACATTGATAAGATTTCCCCAAGCCCTGCCTGCTCCAGGCCTTTCTCATAAGACAGAGGATCATAGAAGGTTGGGTTGGTCAAGCAAGATTCCTCCTTGATAAATCCATGCTGACTACTCCTTATCACCTTCTCTTCCTTCATGGACCTGGAGCATATCATACATTCACACAGGATTTCTGACATTTCTGTCTGGACACCGGCTCTTTGGGAGGGCTTACTCTTGAGCTTGGACATTATGATCCTTGAATATTCACCAGATTTCCTGGACTTCTATTCCTTCCAGGTTGTCACTCTGTTGCACCCTTCCAACGTTATTTTTTGAGGTCAAATTCTGCTCTGCTGCAGTTCAGGAGTGTGATCTTAACTTTTGTACTGTTCCTTCTCTTGTCTACTGGTTCTGAACCCTACCATGTCATGGTCCCTGCAGCAAAGGCTGCCTTCAGCCTTCACAGTCCCAATGAGACCCTCCCTGATTTTGGATATGAGATCCAGTCCTGCACCTCTCATAGCTGGTTTCTTTACAGATGGCTCAGGAATTGGACATTGATGTCCTTCATGAGCCATCTGGATTGCTTATGTATCGCTTGTATTTTCTTTTTAGTACACATTAGGATAGTTGAAGTCCCTCAGGGCCTGTGGGCCCACACGTGTGTGAGGCCTCATCCACTCATTCTTCCTAGTAATTTTCAGCCTAACAGTGCAAATGAAAGAGAATTCAAAGCTAAAAAGCTATTGTAAGATATCTTGTCAGATCAGATAGCTTGAAATTTATCAGACTTACTCTGTGTCTGTCCACAGAGTAAGTGGGACAGGGTCTGTTTTTCATTCTTGTCTAGTGAACTAATGAGATTTAATGCAGTGACTGTTCATTTTAGAGATCTTTGTACTCAGAAAGTGATAGCTTTGTGAATCAAAAATAATCTCCCAAGACCCATATCACCTCAGTGGTGATGTTTGTCTCTGGATGCTGATAAACTATTTGGTTGTAAGAATTAGATGTAAATATAACTTCCTTTGTAAAGAAGCAGGACTGATACTTTTGCTAGTGCTGCATGGCTGCAGATCCATTGTAGCTTCTGAATTTGTCAGTTGTTCAACTTTTGATTGATTTACTTTGGTGGTGAAGTGTCTGAATGGGCTTATTCTGCTCTTCTATTATTCTATCACAGGAATTTTTTTTCTGGGGTCATATCTTTTTTGTCAGAATCAACACTGATTCAAAACTCATTGTGATGATCAGTCTGACTTAGAGAGTCAGACCGTGTAACCAGTTTCATTCTTAACTTTCTATTGCAATTCTCCCAGTAGTGGGATTTATTTCACAACATGAAAAGTTTTGTAACCAGGCATTTTCTGGATCCTGAAAAGCTATTCAGATGACATAGGGATGAACCACAGAAAGTAATGTAAAGACCAGTTCCACTTAGACATGCCTCATTTTGTAATTTGCTACAAATCCCAAAAAAACTTGGACAAAAGTTTTTTTTTATTGCTACCTCTGAAGCTTCATATTCAGTGAGGTACTGGCAGCAAACCATACTAGGAAAAAGGACTTATTCAATGCTAAAATTCAGTATCCCTAGAAATCTTTATTTCAGCCATGTCTGTGGTGCTAGGTAGTGCAGCGAATAGAAAATTGCGAATAGAAAGAGATTAAACTAAAGATCTTAAAGATGAAATATAAACAATTTTATGAAATTGTATTAAAGATAAACATGTCTGTAGCTAGAGATTGAAGACATTATGCACATTTTCTTGTTAATAACTATGTAACTAAGTAGTGAGCTGGCACTGCATCTGTAGTGAGCTGGTCCCTGCTTCATAATACCTAAATATAACTTAGCCAAACTCTTCGGTACAGCATGGAAGCCAAGAGACGGGTCACCTTTTACACAGGAATTAGGCAGTGTTTAGTCAATTGCAATGTGGAGGGAAACAGCCCAGGAACTCTGCTATATATTAAACTTACAGTTGTAGCCTACAGGGAATGATTTACTGAGAGATATTGAAGAGTTTTTCTCTTTTATAACAGACTCTTTAAGAGAATAGTTCCTGCCTAACCTTATGTGTAATACAGTTATTGATACAGGGAATTGCATTGCAAAAATCTTGACATTTCTCCAGTATCCAGGTCACCTTAGTTGCTGAAAGTTTCAGTGGCCCCTCAAAGCCCATTTTATTAGTTATGAGACATTAATCACACAGGCAGCAACTAACTCCCAGCAGTGAATTTAGTGGGAAGCACCACAGTCCTTAAATGTCGAGAATAATTTTAAATAGAACCTTAAAGCTGTTGGTTTCTTTAAAAATCACTTTTTTCACTGTTCATGAAAATTAACCCTGAACATTTCAAAGGGGTATTTGACTACTCTCCACACTTTCTTACTTCGAAAAGAATGTCTGGCGATGTGAAGTCAGTAGTCCTGTCATGGCAGGCATCAATCAGAGCACATGGAGAAGACAAAGATGGTGACCTTTCAGCGTTTCTTTGCAAAATTGGAATTTTCAGTAGACTTGGAGAAGTACCTAAGTTCTTCCCTTCCTCTGCACCCTTGAAATCACTTTGCATGATCAGAAAGATACACCCAAATTATGATGTTAGTGGAAGAAGAACTTTGCAGGAAAAGATAGTGCTCTTTCAGAACAGACCACTGCAAGAGCAGTATTTCTGGCTTATGTTTATTTCATTGCATGATTGAGCATATTTAGGTACAGCAGAGCATATTTAGGTACAGCAAAAGGTGTATCCACAGCTTTACTGGAGTGTTCCAAGAGATATTTCAGAAGGAAATCAACTCTTCTAATTTATTTTTAGGATGCAAAATAATCTCTGACTATGGCTGCCTATCTGGAATTTTAGCCCTACTTGAAATTAATTCCTTTTTCTTCCATGGTGCCCTGATGATGTTATCTGTCAGTCAGCATCACTGTGTTTAGGAAAGGAAAGTTCTGAATCGAAGGAACTACTCAATGGAAACAGCAATGCTCTAAGTACTTAAAAGTTGAGACCTGAAGTTTTAATACCAATTGTATATTTGTTCAGGTTATTTATTATATTTTCAGGAAAGACTGCTTCAAAATAGCAGCTTCCTTAAGTTTTCTTAAGGACCTTGAACTTAATGATTTGGCTGTAGCAGTAAAGAGGTATTAAATTCAGCAAAACTCAGTGGGAGCACTAGTTCTCTTTCCTTAACCTCTCTTTCTCTCTTTAGGAACATGAAGCACAATAGGGCTATAGTTCAATACATGTAAATATTGGGATTTTTTTCTGTATAGTTCTGTCATAATGTTTAGAGATTATACTTTTTGCTATTTAAGACAGAGTTGATGTGCAACCTGCACAGTGGAAACAAATCCTAAATATCTCCTGTAACAAGAATAGGTGGTTAGTTTCTTAATAAACAGATTAAAATGTTGCAATCTTATGACTTCTTGTGAGTGCTGAGTATGTTAATAATGCACACAGGATGTAACAATTTCATATGCTGTACATCACTAAGTCTTTCAGCAGGTGCAGACCAAAGGAAGAGCAGACCAAAGCCAGACTAGAAGTATTTATTTTACTTTATTGACTATTTGGACTGGATTTGAGCCACCAAACCATATGTCATCATCTTCTGCCTCTTACTGACCTTATTGTTAAAATTTGTCGCGGGCGGTGAGGGAAGACAAGCACACAATTAATATGATTGATAAACAATCTCCGATTTATTGAATATTCTGAGGGTTCTTATAGGGTTTTCTATAGGTGGTTTCTCAATAAGAGCTCTGATTGGTTAAAGATCATAGTTACATTTCTCTTACTTGCAGTTACAGCTTAAACAAAGCAAAGCCTTAACAAAGCTCTAACACAGCAATATGTCTTAAAGGTACATCTTCTTTTAGGGACATCTAGTCTCTACATCCTGTTCCTGCCAAGTTCTTCAGCTCTGCCAAGTTCTTCATATCTCAAGGATAGGCTGTGCTATCTATGTATGCGTGCAAGCTACAGTGTACTGTCTTTCCCAGGACTGAACAGAGTATTGTTCTCAGGCCTGACAGTCTCAGGCCTGACAGGGATTTTCTCAGGCTACACATGATTTTAGGGTCTCATACAGAGGAATCACAGAATAGCTGGTCTATCGATCCATGACCCTTCTCCTGAAGCCATTCCCCAACAAAAATTAGTCCTTTTAGCTGCTGGACCTAAACTCATTATTACATAATTTTACCCAAGACTTATAAAGGGACTTTCTATGAAAGATGTGTTTGCTAGACTGCAGTAAGGTTTCCAAAACTAGGTGAATTCATCCAGAAAGATTTTTGAATATGGACTCTATTCATGGAAAAAAACCCATTTGTCCTGGTTGGCTTCGATGAATAGTACAATTTGCCTGTGTAGTGTAGAGGAGGGATTCTGTACAAAAAAGTACAAAAATGTGTACTGTCAGGGAGTGGAGGCACACTCTGAAGAATTGCTTGGCCATGGGTGTTCATCTCCATGCTGATTCTCTGGTCTTTTTACCCTTGATTCACAACCTCCACGATCACCTCTCTGTGGAGGCTGAAAAGCCCCAGCGCAGTGCTTTTCCATGTTTTATGACAGCTTCTTCTCTCTTCTGTGTCCAGGTCAACAATAAAGCAATTCAAAACATTGTCAAAGTAAATGTACCATATACTTTTGGTCAGAAGATTTAGTGAAAAAATCCAAAGACATTTCATTTTCTCCTAAAATTTTTCAGCTATAATTGCAGGACTGATTGCATTGATTTTAGCCTTTAGGTTTTGCAAACAAAATGTGTGACTGTTGTTGGACCACCCAAAGGAAGGTAAATATCAATGCTGAATTGTTCATATGTGGTGAAAAGTTAAGCATGGGAATGAAGAATACACATACCAGAACTATAGAAAATGTTATTGTTAGTCCAAAATGGCATAAACACTATTTCAAAACAGAGGAAAAGCAAAGGTAATTTAGGCTAGGAAACAATGTTACAATGATGTAAGATCAAGATGATTCATAAAAATAGTTGATTACATTATTCTAGAACTGGCTAAATTTTTTTGAGGACTACATTGTGTCTAAGCTGTGTGATATAAGAAATTTGTTTTCAAATGGCTGTATTCCTCTTGTGCCTCTGACCTCTGTGGTCCTATCTTCCTCAGAAGAGGAACAAAACCAAACATAGTGGAAGACTCATCATATAAATTTACAGGAAGATTTTGGATTCAGATGCAGTGCTAATACAATTAATCAAATTCTAAAAGCAAATTAATACTAGTCTTTCTTGAGACAACTCTCTATATTTACGCATAGAATAAGTAGTAATTAAACAAAGAAATGAAGTAAACTATATTTACTTGGTTTTCTGTGTCTTTAAGTTGTTGTCCATTCATGTTTTTATGATTCAATTTACAACCAGCATTTTAACAGACACTTTTTGCAAGTGTTAGGAAATTCAATATCTTGTAACTTTGTAGTTCTTCCAAAAGTCTTCAAGTCTTATTCCTCTCTCCCTTTCACATGTAAATGTGCACATATCTTTGTGCAAAGAGTTTTTTGAGATCACAATCTCTGACACTTGAGAGATTCTTTACAAGTGCTATAACAAAGTGCAGAACTGAAGACAGGGAAATAAAATCAATGGAAATGGGCAGAGTATGTGGCATATGGTTTTGAGGCTCTTCTTAGTGAATAACCATCTAAATTTCAGAATTCAAAGTCAGGTTTAATTTAGATAATATTGTGGTCAGAAGGGACCAAGCTTGTAACAATGATAAATAGATATAAAATTATGAAATCTGAAAAGCATAAATGTAAACTTCTTTTCATGACTGGTCTATTGAAATATTTTATTTCCATAGTCAAATCTTTTTTGTGTCTGTTGTTTCTGGACACTTTTTAGCTGTTATGTTAGCTAATGGATAACAGTAGAAGTCTCAAGCTCTGGAAGTGCTTATTCTTTTAAACTGTTTATTTTGATACAAAAGCTTAAAATAAGAAATATGGGAGAAATAAAAATTGCTTTAGATAGCATGTTTGAAAGTAACAGATCAGAGGATCATTTCATGAGAAAACACGCTTTTTACTAGAGTGGTTTAAGACTGCTAAAAGCATATGCATCTCATGAAACAATATGATTCTTTGGAAGAATATCTCTACAATTTTTAGAGTGAGTAAATAGCTACCAGATCATTATCTAACTTGATTAAAAGCACATTCTTCTTAGAAGAATATTAATTGTCACTACCACTGCATGAGGAATACATGAGTATATGTCTCCCAATGATAAACTCTGAGAGCAATATCTGGAACAATTGTTTTTCAGGCTCTCTTTTCCAAAAGCAGATTTATGGCCTATGATTTTACTTCTCAGTTTACTAAAAATTATTGTAATGCTGATCATGAAATAAAAAAGATGGTGGTGTAGTGCAGAAAAAGAAGAATGTTGTTATTTTCTTAAAAGCATATTGAAACATTCACATACAGGCATGCTGTAACAGTAAAGCTAAAATGTTTTTTGTTTTTTCTCCCATCCATCCATTCATGATCTATCTCATGTGAATCATGAAAATTCATATCTTCTCAAATGAATTATTTGCTAAAATATATAGTGCATGGTTACATGCAGATTTATCATGCAAAATGACACTTAGAAACTGTCAGGAGACTGAGTAGAACTGCAAACATGCTTAGCTGAGAAAAGAGGCAACTTTGTTTCAACAACTACCTCAATATCAGCATTTACATGGATGCAGAGAGGGGCGTGGGCAGGACAGAGCAGGTTTTGGCACTGAGGCTACTTTTGGATCAGCATGCATTGTCCCAGAAGGAGACGGTTTTGCTCCACACTTCAGCTTGCACCGGAGCCGATCCATCGTGCTTCTCAAGACATTTTTCCCCTTAGGAACTGCAAGAGCTCCTGCAGCAGATTAAAGAATTGCAGGAACTTCTCCACTGGAAATGTACAGGGTTGGGTTGGTCTCATACAGGGTGTCTGCATGGGAGTCAAGATCTAAGCTGGCATTGGCATTGTAGTAGGTACTGGTGCTGGGCTCAGGCCCATCTGGACCAGGATCCAGTTGTAGAAGTGAAGGTGGAGTCTCCAGGCTGTTTGGCTCTCCATAGCCTTTTCTCCAGCTAGTCATGCCAGCTTGCCATAAGAAGTCAGCATGGTTATCTCTGCAGACAAGGGTCCCCTTGCTGTCGCCCTCCAGCAGAGCAGAGGATTCAGGTAGAGGATTAGAAGATTGGCATTACTTGTACTGCCAACAAGCTTGTACTTGCCAACAAGCAGAACTCCAACTTAACTACAGATATTTTTAATAGCATATAACTTAGCTAATAGCTATTTTCTATAGCCTCTACTTATTTACTGTCTCATAAGGACTCGATGTCCTACAGTATCACTCTGTCTGAGAAACATGGGTACAAAAATGTGATAATAAACACTTACTCTGTACCTATTCAGAAAAATGCGCTGTAGTGATGCTCTTCTATCAGAGCCATTCATATGAGCAATGAACTTAATTACAAAACAGAAAAAGATTATTTAGTTATAGAAATAGAAAGCTGTACTCTTCTTCTTGAAAGAAGGGCAGACTAGGATTAGCATAGTTCATAAGGAAACATGTTTTCCTTAGAAAGCAGTGTTGGATATACATTGTAAGTGAGAATGTTTTGTTGAAAATACATTATTTTCAGATTTTAATATTAATTATTCTCTTTGGGGCTTTGTTGCACACTACTATGTGTCAGAATATATAATCTAAACAATTAAATTGTGCAGAAAACCAATGTGTTTATTGTCCTGGGGTGACGTTATGGTGTTTGTATCCCCAGTCGTGTGTTCTGTTTATGCTGGATGTTATGTTCTGTGCCTTCAGGACTGGCTTGGAAAGGTGAAGATTTGTTTTGGTTTTGTTTTGTAATCAGCCAGCTCACTCCCACATGGTCTGCGAGACACAGACGGGGGCAGTTAGTTAGTGCTGCATTTGTGCTTAGCCAGCTTGCTTTTGCTTCTGCTTGCTCCTGCTTTTTTCTCTTCCTTGCTTTGCTTGTTAGTTAGT
>VXBC01002418.1:9547-30960 GCA_013399945.1 Ploceus nigricollis | reverse complement strand
GTATGGATGCTTGGCTCCTCCCTCTGGGTAAAGGATCTCACAATGGGATGATGTAACTTTGCCAGTCATGCAGTGAGTCATTCAATAGTCTATTAACAGAAGATATCTCCCCGGAGGGAGACATTGTTCTTGGAAGAGATAAGAAAACTGCCCACCCTCCAACAGATGGCAAATAGAATACATGCTTATCTTACAAGCCAGGACAGTACTAATTTCAGAATAAAATTTGGCTTGCAGTAACTTCAATCACAGAGCTGTGAGTGCTGGGTGGAGAAGACAATATAGGCACATCCCATGTGTATCTAAATTCCTGAGTGAGATGTGCGCTGGATAGTCTATCTTATGTACTCCATGAGCAGCTGCATAGCAGATATATGTAAGGTAGGTGATTCCTCACTAAGAGGGAATGTAACATGGTACAGAAACACTGCTCATTTCTACCTTCCCTGAATCAATCTGGGATGACAAAACATTGTCTGCTTCTATAGATAGAACATCTATAGCTTTTATAGATTATTGATTTACTAGTGTTTACAAAGCCATTTTATGGGCAACTGATGCATTTAAAAATTATTTTAGACAGCAAACTTAATGAAAAGGCATTGAACTGGAAGCTTGTAACACAATCAAGCTGAAGAGAGAAGAGAATGACCAAGTGACTTTAAACTGCAAGAATTTAAGTAATCACCTGTGATTTTGAAAGAAGCAAAAGAAAAAAACTTGTCAAAATCTAAAATGATTGGAAAATTGTTTAAAAGTACTGTTTTATTTAAATATTGACTTATATACAGACTTATTATATGGTACTAAAGAAAATTAGCAGATTTTTATTTAAAGGATTCTTTATATTGGCAGCTAAAATAAGTACCATAATTTTTATTGTGCAGATAAAATCACTCTTCCATTCTTAAGAGGTCTTAGTACAGCTTTAACAGTTTGACCATGGATCTCCAAACACGCCAATCTCAACCCATTTCCTGCTTTCCCTTGTTTATTTATTTTCATGACAAAAATTACATTTCATTTTTCTGGACATCTACAAACATATTTTAGGTCCTTGTAGATTATAAAAAGAATGGTGCATGTTTCAGCTTTTAATGAGTCTGGTAAACTCTAAATCTTTATCAGAATTCAAATTTAAAGATTTATAGCAGATTTTTTAAACTATTAAACCCGGTTGGCCTTCACTTCCTTAATCAGTTGAACTGATTGAAATTATGTGAGTCCAATGCCAAGGCTATGATATTTTGATAATGCCATGGTAAAGAGAAGAGAATGGGATTTTATAGGAAATGTAAGGCAGGATTGGAATTTTTGTATAAGCAATAGGCATAGAATAGTAAGAACATGTCTGACTAGCAACTACAGAAATAGACAAAGGAAATAAATCTTGACAATATCAGGAAACTTTTCCAGATACCTTACATTAAATTAGGGATGTCTGTAACTACAATCTATCTCCTTATTTAAGCCAGGAGTGTTAATCAGTATTTAAAAAAATTCAAACTCAGAAACCATGAGCATTTAGCCTATGGTACAATGACATATGATCAATATGATCATTTAGTACTTTATTTTCATATAAATTCTTTTTGAATACATAATTTTAGGACAACAAATTACTGGGACATCTTATACTCTAAAAAAAAGGTTAAATAATTGCAAAAAACTCTGAAGCTCCACAAAGAGAGAAGAAAAAAAACAACAGTGTAAAAGAAATCAAAAATATATTATCAAATTCAGCAATAGGGTTAAGGTAAAAAAATAAGCTCATCTGTACTAGTTATAGTCTGCAAATACCTAATACTATAGGTGTTAGTCATAGCAGGAAAATAGTACCTACAAATACTGTTGTAAGACAAAAGAGGTGGAGATTTATTTCACCAACTGAAGCTGTAAAACAATGTAGTTAATATTTGAGCAATTGCTTTGAAGTCTCTGTTGTATAGCTACTTACCTCTCTACCTATTTATATATATCACTAACTTTTTAGAAACTTTCTCAGCTCTGCTTGTTCAGGTGATAGAGGACTGTTTTGTCAAGGGTGGAAATCTTTAGAGACGGTGTCCAGCAAAGTTTCAGGGGGTGATCAGCCCCAAGTATATGCTTAATTGGATTCTTGACTTCTTTTACCCAGAGTAGCAAAAGAGACGACTTATGGTCTGTAGCACTGATAGCAAAGTTCTGTGCCACACTGTAGGCATTACTTCATTCACTTTAAATTCTTGAATGCACTTTGCACAATTCTGGACCTTTATTCCAGGACCTTCATTCCAGGAGACTTGACAAGGAATGGGTTTGGGTTAGGATTGCAAGGGTGATCAAATTTGTATTTGGGGAATAATAAAAAACTTAGGTTTAACTTGAATTTTCTTATGTGGAGGAGATTGTATAGGGATTGTCTCAATCATGTGTTAGGTTGTACTTTAAACAAATAAATGAGCCATGTTTCTCTAACCACCACTTTCTTTTGTAGTCATACTCATTATGACCTATTGTTACTGCCAATGGAATATGAAAAGTAACAATAAATGGATAATTTCTGTAATTTTTGATATGGGTAATGAGTAATAACCACATTTTGGGGCTTCTTGTACTTGTCTATTTACTAAGTTTTTGATAAAGTGTGGTGTTCCATATGCAAAACATTAAAAGGTCCACTTTCAAATTTACTCAGCTGCTGGAACATTTCTAAGTTGCTTTCAGATAAGCAAGCTCATGCAGTAACTAATAAGCATGTAATTTCACTGACAATGCTGCTAGGAAAGGAAATTACAGACCAGAAAGGCATCAGTTTCCAGTGAGGAGCACACTTGGGTGAGTGTGTTGAAAATTATTTGCTGTTTAAGAAGGATTCTTTCTTCTAATTGCAATACCCAGCTTAGGCAGAAAGAAACCCTCTGAAACAGTGAAAGCCTTTAGCAAGGACTTTTCCAGCTGCTGCATGCAATCCCCAAGAAAGCAGTTTAAATAAATAGACATGATTTGACTGGAGAGGGAAGGGTCTCACATGAAAAATGACTACTCAGGATGATGGAAACTTATAAATAACATGCTCTGTGCCAGCTAAGAACTTTTTATAGCAAGATGTAGCAGTACAGTGCTGCATGCAGTGCCATGCAGTCATCACACCTTGTCTGGAAGACTCCACAGAAGAACTGTCTCTTTACAGGCAGGTAAGTACTGTAATTCAGTTTTACAGTTGAGGAAACATGCTTTGGAAATATAAGATCTCTGCAGTTCAGTGCCTCTTAATTTATCCTGGATACATAGAGAAGAGAGAGTAGCTCACACTGAACTACATACAGTAGTAGAGAGAAATTTGCATTGAAGGTGACAATAGAAATTTTCAGCTGTAAATATGATGCAACCTTTAGGAGACCTTTTGCTATTCTAGATGATTTGAAAGGCACTTACAATCCATTATTAAAATAGTTTGGTGGTAAATGTGCATTTTATTCGTAAAAACTTGTCATTTAGCTCCAATCTGCATTGCTTGATCTCTTCTCCTCCCCACTCTCCCCCCTAAAAGCAAACTTGAGAAGTGCTTTGATCCTGTCAGTTTAGTCTGCTACTATGAGCTGAAAATCAAAGCTTGTATAGTCAAAGCTTTGGCAGCTTCAATGACTTTGCATTTTCAGAATGTATTTAATTCCCCTTTTCAGGCATTGGCACAGACATGCCGCTCAGATGCTCTTCAACTACAGCTGTGTGCACTTGTATTGACAAACTTATCAAACAAACTCAAAGGGAAAGAAATAAGTAGAAAGACCTTTTCCCATGAAAAACAAAAAATGAAGAAAAAGAGGAAAAAAATCGATTTTTATTTTAAATAGGCCAAACCAATTTGCAAATATTTCCTCAAGCAGGCAATTGCAGTGTGCAGGGAAGGTAATTGTGGTAATTACTTGCAATTATTGAATATCTTTCATCTATCATAAGTTATATGCATATTATGCAGGAACGAAATAGATTTGAATGCCCTTCTATTAATACATAATATCTTACAATCTGCCTGTCTCATAGTGTGCTTATATTCTGTTGTTCTGCAAATGAGCCATCCCAAATGCCTGTAAACACTTGATTGTGTTTGGTTTTGTTCACAGTGCTTAGTTTTGTACCTCTGTTTATGCAAACTCGCTGCAGTTTGCACCAGTGGAAGGACGCTGCTGTACAGCACACCTTGCTCTGAGGACTGTCATTGGAAATATTTTTGACATCTTTAAATTGTGAATGCATTCTTTTTGCTGTGTGCCTCACACTGTTTATACAGTGCAGTCATCTCTGGCCATATGGCCAGGGCACAAGGGAAAAAAATCAGTTGCAAGAAACAGAGAAATTCGCTGAAGATATAGAGGGAGCAGAACAAAGACAACCTCTTACTAAATACTTGTCAAATCTTTCTGCTTGCAGTGTGTTTTCCAGACCAGACTAGAAGAACAATAGACTGTGGAGAGCAACAACAAGAGATGGTAGAAATTAACATTTTAATTCACCTAAGTGTGGCCATTGGATGTCTCTCAATACCTTGTCAGATAGTTTGGACGTGTGTTGGTGTCTGGAAGAATGACATTGCAGCAGCACTTGGAATGTATTAAAATAGGAATCTTCTGTGATGACTTCTGAGATTCAGACTTCTGAGATGTAGCATAAATTTCACTGCTATTTCTTAAACTGTAGCTGCTTGAAGCTTGCTAGTTAAAAAATGTCATAGGATAGATTAAGCTAGGATAGGAGGCAAAGTACAGATTTTAAGTTAACAATACACCAGCTGCTTCAGCTGCTCTTAGTTATCATTAAACCACAGTAACATTCACAAAAGTCAGAGAAAATTCAGCTTCAGACAGGAAGCTGAAGGACAATCATGTTCTTTAGATAGCAAAAGAAACAGAACTCCTAGAAGCATGAACAAAGATCTTCAATAAATAAAACTAAATGTAATGCTAACTACTGTTAGTGTTAGAGTAAAGGTCTGAGCTGTCTATTGATGTTAATGATGTATCATTGTGTCGGTATTTATTTCTTATCAATGAAGGAAGATGTTCAAAGAATCACAGAATCATAGAACGGTCCAGACCTTAAAGCTCATTTCATTGCAACTCCCCTTCCGCTAGGCCAGACCCCCATATCACCTGTCCTTAAATACTTACTAAAACTTCAATTCTGTCACTAGAACTTTACAGTAGATCTCTTATTATTTCAGTTTATTGCAGAATTCAGAGCCTTGATCATCTGCCATCACTTAAGAGGCTGCTGCTTACTAAAAGAAAGCGCTGAATGTCAGATACATTAAAATGAAACACTCAGCATTAGTAGTGGTATGCCTTGGCCCTGAACCTAGAGGTAGGTTTTCAGGCAAACGCACAATTATATTTGTTGCCAGGGAGACCACCATTTTTGTGTTTCTGTTGTTCAGTTGGATAGCTAAGCACTAGAGCTCCAGGGATGTGTCATCCAGGCCACTGGTTAATTTCCCCTTGGTACACTCAGCAAAATCTATTAAGCCACTTTCTTGTAACCATGTCACATACTGTACTGTGGTATTCTTGTAGCAAGAGTATCTGCAGCCTTGGTATGTCAGGCACTGTGTGTCCCCCAACACAGTAAACACAGCTTGACCCTCAAAAACACAGCTATTCCTAACTCATATTTGAACACCTGTAGACAGTTTCTTGATTGCTCTCATCTTTGCAAGTCTATAATCCTCAGCACGAAAGTAATAATATAATGTCTGAAAATATCTGTCACCTAAATACCTAATATTCTTTGTAAAAACAGAATTTACCTTGCACATATGGGGCATGGTTCACATTTGTGGGAATGTGGGTAACGACTATGCACCATATCTCTTCCCCTCTGGCTAGCTCCATGACAACAAACCAGAATTCACTCTAATCTGTTCTGATGATCAGGAAATTCAGCTACATTCTGAAAGAAATCAGCTTTAATTTTTAAAATGGACTTTTCTGTTATGCCCATTCTCTGCTGCATTAAACTGCATCTCAACTCAGCAAAGCTGAGCTACAGTTAGTAAGTGCACAATGTTCCTGTCTGCCATTGCCATTTTTCAAATGCCACTGGTATCCTTAAAGCCCTCATCAAGGTGCTAGTAAACAGTTAAATCCTGTTTTGTGCTAGTGGTCCCCTGCCTAATTTCTAATGCCATCCCACATGAGCTGCTGAGAGCTGTATCTGAGGTCTGAAATCCCAGTGGTGGTACATCCCAGAGATTCGTGGATGAATTCCATGCAGTCCAAACAAAAAAAATGTATTTCCAAAAGGATGGTAAATCCCTCAGTTCCCATGGTTTTCACTTGATCAAAATCTTAATTCTTCAAAGATTCATGTATTCCATGGACTTAGTACACATTCAAAAGATATAAAAATATTGCAATTTAAAAAATTATTTTGTAATGATCATCATCTCAAGTTACATGCCAGTAAAGTTAGAGAGATGTCTGCTTTGTGGAATATATTACCTGGGTTAGGCCACTTTCCTGAGCTCCTGTGATTTAAAGACACAGCCATTACCAAGGTCATCCTTTTTGCCTGCCTTAAAAATTATTGCATTTGCCACCTTGCAGTTGACTGGGACTCCTCTAGATTCCCCCAAAGCTTTGAAAATGCACTGGAAGAGCTCTCGTGATGACATCAGCCAGCTCTTTACCCTTGGATTAATACCATTAGGCCTTCCAAAGTTATAAGGATCCATCTGGAGCAGTAAATCATGCACAAGTTAGGGGGAAGACCAAAGCAGGATGTTTAAACTCCACAGCTGACTCCTGTCTCTGCCTGGTGCCCTGCTCACTTGGGGAGTAGGGCTGGATTATGAGGTTTATGTGGAAGGGGATAGGTTTTGGCAGGGTTTCTTTATCTCAAGATTAAACTTAAAAAATTATAAAGCATACTGACCCCTCATGCCTTTAAAATGAACCAATATGAGGTATGTATGCTGCCAAACTGTCCAGCTGATTCCCTCTTCAGGTTTTTGGAGTGTTCCAAATACATGGCGTAGCTGGAGGAAGCAATCACTACTGGAAAGTGGTGGTAGGCTGGCTGGTAAGTAGAGATCTCAGAAGTGTTTCTTGCCAGTCTGATTATTTAAAAACTTGTTATGGATGGCTGCCCAGGGTCACCACTCTTCAGTACTGAGATGAATTCAGCATCTCAACCCTGCGTATAACAGAACTGGCAAAAAGGGCCTGGAGCTGCTCAAGGTGAACTGCATACAGCATGGAACTACTGCAGTTATTCACCAGGAAGTTCTGGGGACACCAACAGAGCTGAAATCCCACTTGTCTAAGTTCTGAATGTGTTAGATCAGCATAGGTAACACATTCTAAGTGACATTTGCAGTCTTTCTTTAAGACAGGTGAATAGATTATCTAAGTCAGTGTAACGTCTTTTTATTTCTTAGGTTACAAAGGATATTTCAAACAACTTCTGTGAAAGATTGCCTGTCCTTGTGAGCATTTTAAAGGAAATTAGTAGGTCAGTTTTGGAGAGGAAATTTCTGTGGCAGATCAGCATGTGGTTTGTGCTACTTGTTTCACTGTGACCAGGATGGTGCCTGAGATTTGTTTTTTTGTGGAGGGCAGCCTGAGCTCCTCAGACCCTCAGGCAGCCCAAGTCTTGTATAACATATGTGCTGAATTCAGCTCAAAGCAGAGCCAGTGACTTGCCCTGACTACTTGAATCTTTACAGCAGTGGATGACAGTGTGAAATACTCTGGTATGGTCAACCTGTCCTTGTCCTCTTCCTTAGGCATCTTATTTAAAAAAAAAAAAAAATACAGGCTAGATGGATACAGATGTATCTGATTATTTAAAAAAAAAATACAGGCTAGATGGATACAGATGTATCTGACCTGGTCAAACTATCTTATCAAGGTTACAGGGATTCTATGAGTACTTGAACAGACAGCTCTTATTTTCTAGGAAAATGTCTTAATCCAGCAGAACCATTGGGAAATACAAAAGCAGAAATTGTAATTGGAGTGGGGCAGCAAGAAAGCAAGACACAATTTGGTTCTCCTCTCTGTGACCTTCCTTAGGGACAAAGGTGGGTCAGGAGTTCCAAATTATCTTTGTTTCAGAAATATGTTGTGTGTTTTTTCCTGTGCAGGATCAGGGCTCCTTTCTTCACAGTGTTTGTCAGTCGCCATTATTTCTCTTCAAAATCAAAATTAAAGTCATTAGTCAGTTAATAGCATTTTTTGTGTCTTTTTTTCTCTCTGGATGCCTGAATTAATATCCCAGATCCTCAATACCTCCACTGCATAATGATGCTTCACATACACAGAGGCAAAACCATTCAGCATACAAACATTCTGATGATGAGTGCTCCAGCTGTAACACATCTCTCTATAGATACAAGAGCACATTTGCTTGCTTGTTTACCTTTTGTAGCAGCATATGAAAACTGAAGTATTTCATGCCCTGTCTCTCTCCCTTCCGCCCACTCATAACTTTCCTGTACATGTTTGATCTTCCTGTATTTTTTGGCTGCCATACACAAAATCTTTGTTAACTCTGATTTCCTTCCTTAGGTTATTTCTATATGCATGTTTTTTAGCAAGTGAAAAGTGCCCCAATGTTTTCAAAGACAGCTGGAACTGAGGAAACCACAAAGTATTACAGACATAGGCCCCTTTATTTAGCAGGAATATTGATGTATAAGATACAACAAAGAAAAATCCGAGTTAAAACCAATTAAACTACTTCAAAAAGGAAC
Source organism: Ploceus nigricollis (assembly GCA_013399945.1). Taxonomy (NCBI): domain Eukaryota; kingdom Metazoa; phylum Chordata; class Aves; order Passeriformes; family Ploceidae; genus Ploceus; species Ploceus nigricollis. Next base: position 22,226 of record VXBC01002418.1, on the reverse strand, counting down.
TATTGTTTTTATCAAATCTGCATTTTCACAAGCCATTACTCTTACTCTTTCATATCTCAAAAAGAATATGCCTTAACTCCATGGCAATGTGTAACAAAATAAATTTGAAATTTTAAATGTATCATGATGTAAATTTATCAAGAACTAAAGTATATTTACAAACTCTATCAGAAAAATCTCTCTGAACCTTGTTCTGAATGGAGAGGGGAGTTTAAACAAGTTTTGCCTCTACCCAGGGCTCTGACGGTAGACAGTAGTTTATTGAGGCAGCTAGCACCCCAAAACCCACTCTGGTTTGCAAGTTCTTAATAATGGCCAATTAGGTCTAATAAAAAATGAGTTATTTATTTAATAGACACAAGTTTAACTGACACAAGACTTTAAAAGGTTACTTACTACACAGGATAAACAAAAGTACACTACTAGTAGATAAACAATTCAGTGCACTATAGTAAGGTACTTATATTTCAGCTGGTGAAGAAATAGTAAAGATTAGGATTCCATGTATCTTACCATCCAATTTCTGATGGGGCATACATCAAAAATCCTGTGCTCTCAATTTCACAGAATCAGAGAATCACTAGGTTGGAAGAGACCTTCAAGATCATCGAGTCCAACCCATGCCCTAACATGTGAACTAAACCATGGCACCAAGTGCCACATCCAATCTTTTTTTAAACACCTCCAGGGATGGTGACTCCACTTTTCTGGAAAAGTAACTATGAAGATGCATCCAATGGTTCGAGGAGGAGCCTTACATGTTTCCATAGATATGTAGGAGACTTCTGCCGCCATGAAAGTTTGTGTAGCTTTGATAGTGTAAAAGCAGTGTTTTTCAGTCAATAATTCCTAACTTGTCTCTCTATACATCTCACTCCAAAGGCAAAGATTTCGCAGCTGGGGATCTTGCCCTCTTGGTGTCAGAGATAACTCCCTGCCGGGCATCAGTCTGCCCTGGGTTATCTCACCCGTGGGCACCAGCTGATGGACACAGCAGATAAGATTTCTCTGGCAGAGAGTGGGGCGGGTGCATCCTGCCACAACCCAAACTGCTTTTGACTTTTTCCTCATATGCTTCTTAACACTGATTTATAAAGAGCAAGTCAGAAGTCAAAAACACCCCTTTCACCGATTTCTGCTAGTAGTAGATTCACTTTTTCTCTTCTGTGGCAGTACGTGCACATATTCATATGATACTGGCTATGTAAATAAGAGTCTTTCACAAGGATTCTAGGTATAAAGGATATTTCAGAGGTATCTGAAAACTGCTACTCACTTTAAATTCAAAATTAGTCCTGGGTCTCTCAATTTAAAGTATGCTAAAATGTCCATAAAATGTTCAGGAAACTAAGTACTGTGCAAATTTAATGTGTAGTTTATGTAGTTTTTTTCAGGCATAATGATAATATTCTCTTAATGTATCTTAAAAATTTTATCCTGTCTTGCAAACACAGCATTGTTGTTCCTATTGTACTCTCTCACACAATGCTGCAATAAAACAGAATTAGGTAATTCAATAAATTACTGGAAAACATTTTTCCATGTGCACTACATCAACAAAGATTGCTCAGCAGCTAAAATTTTTTTTAAAGTGACAAAATATACAATAAAGTCCTTTGACATACTATAGATGTGGAGAAAGCCTAAACTGATTTGATGCAGTTACTATGCCTTTTTAGTGAGAGCTGGTTCTGTGCTTCACATTATTGAAAAAGTGGAATATCTGGACACTGGCTCAAAGTTCTTATACTTTGGCAAATCACAGCAGAATTAGACTTCTAAATGACAGACTTTTATAATGAGAAATAAGGAATTTGGGATAGCCTACCTGTGAATTTTCTTGTGTGAGCCACGGGCTGGTCTTTGCCCCTTGCGAAACAGGCACAAATCTCCATTGCTCTGACCTTTGATATCCCTGCACTAAACTGTGGGATTAAGGAAGATTTGGGGTTAATTAGCAATGTTGCTAGGGTCCTGCATCACTAATGTGTTAATTTTCCTGAGTTATTAAAAAATAAACTGCATTTCTTGTTCTCCTCACTAGCATCTGATCTGAAACTTCCTCTGAGAAATCTTCACAAGATCTTTGCCCAGTGCAAGTGGTGTAGTGGGTGACCCACAATTCTGTGTATACGTATACACTCTGAAGACCAGAATATAGTGTTGGCTACAGATATTAAGAGTGAAAGGGATACATTATTTCACTTGCATCCCAAATAAAATGCATGTTTACCCTTTGTGCTTCAATCAAATTATGAAATAAATCACTTAATAGATTCTCTTGAAATTATGTTTCACAGCCAAGCTGTACAATACAGAAAACATTGCCTGCTATTCCACTAAAGCATTGTCTTTTTTTTAAGCTGTTCTTCTGTTTCTTGGTAATGATGGGAATAGGAAGCACAAATCATAGTAATCTTACAGTTTATGCCTTTTAGAAGTTTGGGACCTGGAATCGTTTGTTGCACTTAGAAAGGTTTTAGAAGTGTTTCTTGGAGTCACAGAATTTTTTAACATATGAATGACCCTTACACCTTCTAATATTTACTTCTCTTCTAGGCAATTAAATCATGTTAGGAAGCTTTGTAATGTTTCTCTAAGTTGTATCTTGTTGCAGTGTGTTTCATAGTTTACCCCTAAACCACTGGGTTACGTGTGAGCCCTTCCCTCTCTCCCCCACCAACCCCTGCTGAGCCCTAGCTGTCAATCCTAAGAGAAGTCCAGACAGGGCATCAAGTGATTGGGCAGATTCAAAAGATGCTCCCTGCCCCTAAGGGGCATTGGACAATGCAGGTGCCCTTCTCTCCCTGGGACCCCTTCTCCCTCACCTGGTTGGCTAACTCCCTGCCCCTGCCCTTCCCCCTGCCCCCGGGATAAAGCCAGACACCAACCACGCGGTCTTCAGTTCTGTTGGAGCTGTTACTGGATTCAGAAGCCTGTGGCTAGAATTAAACTCTGGATAAAACCCTCCTTCAGAACTGACTCCTTTCTTCACCATCGCCTAAAGTCTTTCCACTGAGGAATACCAGCCGCCGGGTTCTGGCAAGCCTGCAGCCGCTTGCAGCCTCTTGGTGAGCCAAAGGTGTCGCTGGGGTGAAACCACCTCAGCTGCCGCCGTTGGGCTCAGCAGCAGGACAAGTCCGGGCGTGCCCTCGTCAGAAATATTGGTAACACCAATAGTATCTAAAAAAACTCATCCAATGGAGTTAAAACCTCCACAGTGGGGACACAGAAAAAGACTTGACTTTTTGTTGATGTAATTTGAGATGAAAGCTACTTATGAGAGAAAGAGACATCAGAGAGGGCAATGGAGATGTTAAATGGCTTTGTTATTTACTTTGGAATTTACTGTGATCAAGTGAAAGTTATCAATATACTACTGTGCAGATAGAAATTTCTCATACAGAAGACATTTAGGGAAGGACGGGAACAAGCACCAGTGTGTTGGCTGTGAATGTAGCACACCTGCTCTGTAGCTGATGCCTGGTACTGTATCGCCTCAGCTGCAAATCTACAGCTGCAGATGGTTATTAGCATAAGTCCTAGAATCCTAGAATGGTCTGGGCTGGAAGGAATCTTAGAGAGCACTGCATCCCAATTCCCCTTCCCTAGGCAGGGACACCTTCTACTAGACCAGGTTACTCAAAACCCTATCCAGCCTGTCCTTGAACACTTCCAGTGATGGGGCATCCACAACTTTACCCGACAACCTATTCCAGTGCCTCAGCATCCTTGCAGTAATGAATTCCTTCCTAATGTATAATCTATCCTTTTTCACTTTAAAGCCATTCCCTCTGGTCCTGACACCACATGCTTTCAAAAGGTACAAAGAAATCCTGCTCTGTTGCTTCCAAGGGGTAAATGGACAGGGATGAGGTTTGCTCAAGGTTTCTCAGCCCTGTAGCATTTCTGTGCAATATTGGGCCTGTGCTAGTCTTCCAAAGGAGCTACAAATTTCCGTATTCTTCACGTGAATCTCTAATCCAAATGAACATTAGTACTATCTGTCATAATACCATTTGCAAACATCTGTTAACCCACTGAATGTGTCTTTCCGTAACAGAATTACAAGTCAAATTTGTGCCTATTCAGACAAAGAGTTATAAATTATAAGAGTTTGACATGGCATTTTGTGAAGTGTCATTTCAACTAATCTCATCTGTTCCAGAACAGAGTTGCTAAATTCAGTCAAAATTAAACTGAGTATGATTTTGCTTCACTTTATTTTTAACTCATGCAAGCAGGTTTTAAAATAAAAATAGAACATAATTTTAAAAAGATAGTGTTAGTTAAAATTATATTTATCACTTATTAAAGTAAAAATCATTGCAATGTCAAAATAGATCTTGAGGTTTCCACCAGTACCTGTTATTCAGATTGTTAGCTGCTTCTGCATTTGGACCCATTACAGATGATCAAGAAATTTCAAGAAATGTTCAGCAAAACTGCAGGCTGATGTTTTGCTGTAGCCTGGAAGCCATACAAACACTAATGCAAGCCATACAAACACTAATGCAGACCAGCTTGTGAAATTGCTTCTCTGCAAAATATAATGATCACCAAAAATATCTCATAGATGACCAAGAAATAATTGGTGTATTTCCTTTCTTCATTCACAACAAAGTAATTGAAATTTTGATAGATATAAATAATCATGGCACTGATGTACAATTCAAGGAATATTCAATGTGTGTATCAGTATCTCCAGCTCTGTTATTCTGCAGAAAGAAACTTTAAAACAAAATCCCTTCAGGGATTTTTTTGCTTATTATGGTTCTCACTGTCTTTTGCAGCACTCACATGATCCAGTGAAACTTGCCAAAGGTCATCCAGAAGAGCATATGTTATAAAGGAAGCGGATGTCTCTTTATGCCACTGCCAATAGAGAAAATTACTGTTTGAGCTGAGCTACAAATTCAGTTCCCTGAAGGAATTTAGCATATATTTCTTTAGAAATCCTAATATATCCTGCTAGGTCAATTTGGCTTTTAGCACCAATTGAAGTTAAATGCTTTGTGGAGGCTAACACCTGGCTATATTTAAGAAGGCAAAGCACTCATCTTTTTAGACATTATGTTAAATTGGTATCTTAGAATACATGAAAGTAAATGGAAATATTCCAAAACTTCCTGCCAAGCGTAGAAATTCATAATTTACTCACTGAGGACTGAAAGCTACAAATACAGTAGTCACTTACAAGAAACTGGTCCTTGTCTACTGAGGTAATGGCAATCAAAAATTTCTAAAGCTTGAATGAAGTCTGGGTATCAGATCTCATAGACTCCCCTTTGACCTCCCAGGTAGATTTCACTTCCAAATGCTGAAATAATCCAATGCTACTGGGAATACTACCAGCTGTATGTTTAGAATTGAAACTACATTGGTCAGGAAGGGTTTTTAAATGAAAAAGAATGTGTTTTCTGTGTGGATCAATGAAGCTATGATTTTAACTTTTTCTGGCAGGGAATGTGTGCATGCACAAATTTTCTGAAAGGTCATTTTAAGTGGAAGAGATGAGGTGGGACCTCAGTGAGCTCAGTGGCAGGGCTGAAACTTAAAAGGGCAAAGGAGCACTGGCACCTGTCTGCCCTTGACTCATCATCCTTAACTCCTGCTGGGAGGGCAGACTGATTATTTCAGGCCCTGGCTTCTAGTTCAGTAACTTCAGGTTACAAAAAAGAGGTATAACTTCATGTTTAGAAATTAACAAAGCCGTGCATCTCTGTATCCCAAAAATTAACTGTTCTTTGCATGTCCTATAATTACTTCCCTTAGGGGTTGCTAGCCAGCACCTAAAGATATTTTCTTTCAAAGCTTGTGTCATGTCCTTCTGCGTGTTCATTTGAGGCAAAGAAAGGGTTAATCAATGACCAGAAAACTTTCAGAGGGAATGTTATCCATTCTGCAACAACAGCTCTATAAAAGAGAAGCCATAAAACAGTGAGACATTTAGCTGGCTGCTGATGTGGTTTTAGCAGGCAGACAATGAGTTTTGGCATGGTCCTTGCAGAAGCCCAAGAAGGGGTTGTTTCCCTCAGGGAACATGTCTATTCTCAGACTGAGTTTTAGTGTTCTCTTTCTCCTTCCATCTGGACAGTTCTTACCAACTCAGCTAGATGGTTTCAGTGCTTACTGTCAGGTAAAAGTTAAATATGACTGGTGAGAAAAGGTTTCAAAAGAGTGGATATTATTATATTTTTCAACATCAAAACTGTTTTAGAGTCCTAGGGATCCAATACATGAAAGCATAATTTTTACTTGTCTCTCTCCCAAAAGTCATATTCAAGGTAATAATCCTTGAATGTGCCAGTGTGTTTCTGAAGTCCTGTGTACTTCTTCAGGCATTTTGGTCAAATCTGTTGCTTAGGTTTTGTCTCTTTTCTTGGATTTGTGAAATGGAAATAACTTCACTCACTTTAAAAGTTTTTTTAAACACTGTTTAAGTGAACGGAATTCAGTGCCAAGCATTACTTTTCTTTGTTAATATTAATGTCTGATACCAGTAGGTCATTTTCATAAAACAAACTGCTTGAAGGCTTCTACTGCCCTTCCCTTCCCTGTACAAGCACAAATGCCCTGGTCATTCTTGCAATCACATTGTAAAAACTAAAATTTTCATGAAAAATCTCTGCAAATTAATTCAAATAGCTCATACAAGAGTTATACTACCTGTTACTCTATTGTCACTATTAAGCACCATTAGTGTCTGTGCTACTCATGGAGGCATGATGCAATGTAAAAAACCACTTTTATCCATGATCCAATCTAATTCTACTATAGATATATTTCTGCAGTCTTTTTGTCTCTATGAGATCTGACTTTCACTGCTCCCACCCAAAAAATTGGAAACATTGTCTTCTTGTGCAGCTATGCAAATTGTACTTATTTTTCTCCTGATTAAAATTTGTTTGATTTTCTGAGATGTTACATTATTAATGATGATGAAGACATGACAAAAAGAATGAAAATATAGTCTGCTATCAAAAAGATGCTGATATTGGAACAGAAACAGAACAAGCCATCATTTCTTTACCTCAAGGGGGTGTTCAACAACATTCCCACTATAAAGACTTAAAAGAAAGCTTCCAGGCTTCAGCTGGTGCACAATAGAAGAAGCTGCCATTGCTCAGCTATTTTGCCTTTCAAATAGTGTCTCTTCTAGTGAAATATGCTAGATATATTATATAAAAAAAGAATGACAAGTAGAGAAAATCCCACCACAACAACCTCTAACAAAAGATAAGCAAAGCACACCAATTAGAAGTATGAGATAAAAATGGAGCAGAAATAAAATCCTTCAGACTGATGCTTTCACTTAACATATTCCTTTATGTTCTGTGACCTAGCTTTATGTACAGTTAGTAAATAACCCATGTATTCTTGATGTCTTTTAACTTTATTTTTTATCTCTTCAAAAATGCTGACTTTGTCAGGATGCTGAAAATAGTACTTGATCTAAGTGACTGTGAGATTAATTTTTCATTAGGAAATGAGTATTTAGTATTTTCTTTTTAACGACTTGATAAATTGCTATGCATTCTGTGCCTTGTGTCAGAATTTATTTTTACTACAGGTTACCTAATTGTTATCTAAAATTTATAATGTTAATAAGATTTTTTGCTACCTCCTCTTTGTGTTCTTCAGGTTTTTAATCAGTTGTCAAAACAGTTCTAATCAGTAAGTTTGATAGTAAGCAGAGGGTATAAAATCATCAGACAGACCATTTTTCTTTGCTACATTCAAATCCAAAGACTGTAGTTTCATCATATAAATATGTATTGTTCTTAGGAATGTACTTGTGTGCATAGAGAGATTACATAGAGATCATCTAGAATCTGAAAATTCTGAGCACTAACATGAATTGTTTTAATCTAATAATAAAATATAAGTTAAACTGGTTTGGGTTGGGGTTTATTTTCCTCAAAAATGGCAGGTAATGAATCAGCAAGTAAACATACAATTCTATATTTGTATGTTAATGTCCCATTGATTCCCCCATCTATCATGCTTTTCATAGATGCTCCTCCCCTCAAAACTTTGTTTCGGTTGTATTAGTGTGCAGCAGCAAAATTTTCAATTTGATTAAAAAGTCCTTCTGCTCATTGGAAGGTACAGAAGGACTTCAAACATGCTGGGATAGATTCTCAGCTGGCAAAATCTAGTTTACACTAATCAGGTTGATTGGTCCCTGCTTTCATGTGCAGTTGGAATTGTGCTGGCAGGCCACATAAGCATGATTGTTTGAATGTCTTATTTAAAAAGCTGCCTGAGAGCATTTGAGTGGGAGTACAGCAGCGCTGGTTCATATTGCATATGAAAAGTCAGCCAAGAAATAATGACTGGAGATAAGGACCATCTTCCAAAGCACAACACTTCACTGGGAAAAGTATCACTCTCTAATGAAACAAGGAAAGGTGCACAGAGGATATGTTTGTAGGGGGTTATTTAGTTGGTGTGACGAGCTTGTGCTACAGGATGCAATGGCTGTGCTAAGCATTTCTGGTCTATCTTTTTCAGTGTGACCTTCAAGGGAAGTAGGGAAAAAATGAACTGTGTTAGGACTGTTCCAAGAGCATTGAAAAAATAATTTTGCTCTTCAGAGCTACACAAGGCATTGACTCCTTCTGCTACTTTAGCTGAGTTTGTGGAAAATACTAAGTATTTATTTGATCCAATCCATGTATTAGATAACAGTAGATAAAAACAAAGAGCATGTTGGCAAGTGTTTTTTTGGTATCAAGTGCATGTGTATTTTTAATGCCAATTCACATGGAAAATCTGGTAGAGCTGAAAACTAATTCATCTTTCCCTTGTAAATGAATTAATGTGATTTTCTACCCTTGGAAGTAGTGAATTATACAAACCTTAAGTCAGAGGAAAACTGTAACATCATAGTTCAGTTGGTGTCTCTGTTCTCTGAGCTTCAACATGCTTGAAATTCTGTAAACAGGTGGTGTTGTTTGTTGGGAGATCTTTTTGTCTTCTTTCATTCCCTTGAAATCAGACCATCATGAAGAACCTACACTATAGTCTTATCTTTTAATTCTGCGACTGAGTTGAAAAGGCACAATGTCTCTTCACAAGGAATAGGAAGTCCATTGTGCCAAAGGAAATCACTAGGGTTTTTTTCACAGAAAAAAACAGAAGCAGAAAGAGATCATCTGATCAGCTGAGGAAAAACTACAGAGCCTACATGAAGAGAATAGACATGACTTCAAGTTTTAGAATGCTTATTTAATATGTATCTACTCATATATAAAGTATACATAAACCCAAAAGAAATATGAAAGCTTAATTATACCATGACTATAAGTAACAAGAGTATCCATTAAGAGCCTACCTCTCAAGGAACATTACAAGGCAAATTCCAGTAGCAAAGAAGTGTGGGTTAGGGCAGTATTTTATTTCAATAAAATACTTAGATAACTATTTTGATAACCCTCTAAAAATTTGCTCACCATCCACATTTATCTGTTCAACAACCTATCCTTGTTTAGCTATGCTCTGTGTAGCAAAGTTTTGGCTTACTCAGATGACTGTTCCTTAATCATTTATTTTGAATCTCTTCAATGTGTTGACCTCAAACTGAGCATCTANCTGGTGAGAAGAAATATCCATCTGGGGGCTGGGCGGAAGGTGGGCTGTGGGAACCACACTGGCAGTCCCGCTGGTGTCCCGTCAGCACCGGCCCAGGGGTTTCTGCTGGCCTGAGCAGGACCCGACCCCTTTATCTATTGTGACACTGAGATGTTTTTTAATTCAATCTATACATAGCTGGTTATTGGGCACCCAACATATTACTGACACTACTGTGTCAATACATTTATTTACAGACTCCTCAAGTAGATTGATATTCCTGTGGAATATTTAGCTGAGAATATTGTGTTTTCAGCTTCTTTTTTTTTCCCCCCTGCATACTTTGGTGGAGATTTTTGCTTCGATCCAGAACAAAGTCAAAAGTAAACCTGTTAGTAACTTTAATAAATGTGGCTTTTGGTCAAGTAGTTTTCTATTTCTTTAAAACCATTAACTTGTTCTTGTTCTTGTGTGGTAGGGTCACAGAAAACCATAAAATAAATACTGTATAAAATTATTAACTAAGGCTTCAAAATACCAAAAGACAAAATGGAAAATGAATAATTGACCACAGTCTTCTAAAATGAAACACTTAACTTTTTCAGCACAAAGCTGTAGAGGATGTGTAAACTGGCTATACACAAACTGCCTTCAGTTAATCTATAAAAGATGCCATAAGATTTGATTAAATGAAAAAAATGGTGAAGAATTATTTATGTTACTCCTTGGAAGGAGAATGAGAGTATTCTAGGAAATTGGGGTTTTTACATAATGTTTCATCACTTTCATATAATGCTTTTCTGGAGGAGATAACTGTGCTGTGCCTAAATAATAAATTCCACTGTAGAGTGAGAATCCATGGTCAAGGAAAGCTGTACACTAACCCATTCCCTTCCTCCTCACCATCCTATAGGCAAGTAAGGCCAGTGAATTTTACAATAGACATTGTCAGTAAAACAATTCAAAATGAAAAATAACTACAACCAAGGAAAATCAGCTCATTTAAATGAGAAAAATCACTCATTATTTGACTAACACAATACTTTAATGAAAACAGAACATAGGAAATATGTCGAGGAGAATTTGAAATCTCTCTATAAGGAGCAGTATTCTTCAGAGATAAAACTCATAAAGTCACAGAAGGAAAAAACTCAGCAATGAATTTAAAGCAAAAATGGCTTTTGATGCTGGAGTAACATATGCTTTCACAAGGAATATAGAGAGCTGGCATGACATGGAATACATTTGCTACTACCTTCTGTAGCACATCAGACTTAGTGAAAACAATCGTATACTAGATTATTCACTAAGTGTAAACTTGCATTTAAGTCTCAAGTCTTTAAGTCCCTCTAAAGCTTTCAACTAATAACTATGTTTCATGTTATATTCTGGGCAATCTCAGTTTCCAACAATAAGTTAAACATTTGCAGCATTCAGAGAAGGGATATTGGCTTTGACTTACTGTCCAATAAAGGTTGAGAGAATTAAAAATGCTGAGAAGCATTCAGGCTTTGTGCAACCTTTTTTTCTATGTTAACAGGCAAGTAGAGAAAAAAGTACATTTTGCAAATTTTGTCTAAAATATTCTGATCGATAGGACCATTGAAATTAATCTCTAGTAATAGGAAAATATTTGGGGGCATGCCAGTAATTAGGATGCAAGAAAGGGGATGGTCTGGCACAACAAAGGTTTGCAGTCTTATAGACATGGTTATGTGGACATGAAGACAGACCAATGTGATTTCTTTTTTCAAGGAGGCTTATTTGAAATTGTTTTGAAATTTGAAAAGTTTTTTGGTATGACAAAGTGTAAGGTTACAGGTATAATAAAAAGAATACAGAATAAGGAGGGGGAACTCGCAAAATAAAAGATTCCTTTGCAATGTTTTGACTAAAAAAGCCAATGTAGCCCTTAGATGTATTAATAGGTACAGGAAATGGAAGTAGCAGAAGGCTTTTAACATCTTTATATGATATTAAGATGTCAGGCTTGGAGTCCCTCAGGGATTTTTGATGCCTTTGTTTTTAAAAAAGATATACTGAAAAACTGGAGAAAATCAGGCGTGTCATTAAAAATTAGTCAAAGAATAAAGAAAAAGCCTTATATAGATAAAAAGACCCTAAAGTGCATGGCTTGCAGTTGAAAAAAAAGTGTGGTGGGGTAATGAAATCTGGCCACCATTGTTTTTCATTGCCCCAGGCTTGGTGAGCACTTAACATGTAAATCACCCTGTCTTTGTACTATTTGTTATTAATATTGTTGCTGTTATTTTCTTATCTCATTGCTGTTTCCAGTAAATTGCTCCTGTGATCTTTGTCTTTAGAACTTCCTGCTACGAGGAGTGGAAGTGAGTGCCAGTGGGAGGACTATATTGGGACTTAACATTCTTAAACCACAGTCTTACATGTCAGTCATGATGTTAAACATGAATTATCAGGTTACATCTAGACAAAGTGGTGTGTTTTGTATCTGCACAAGCCCAGGTGCCCTGTATAAAGAGCATAGTTGACAGGGGCTGCATGAAAATCACAGTGCAAGTTATTCTTCTAAGGTAGGCCAATGTCATATATACACCATACGTACCTTGGTTGTCTACCTATATAAAGCCTGAAAAGAGAGTAACAGAAAAATATAACATCTGTCAAGTAAGTGTAGGTGAATAACTTAGTTATTAATAGAAATAGTCAGCATGAGAAGGAGGGCACATTTTAATGAATCAGAACAGAAGAGAGAGTGAATGGGAACCAGGGATATAAAAAAGCCTTTGGTGTGGTCTGGTGTTTTCCGCTTCCAAAATAAGCTGTGGAAGGTGCCACAAATAAAACCATAGAATCACAGAATATCTCAAATTGGAAGGAATTGACAAGGATCATCAAGTCTGACACCCTGCTTCTTGTAGAACTACCTCAAACTACTTAATCATGTGACTAAGAACATCATCCAGATGCGTCTTGAAGATATTCTGACAAGGTTGGTGCCACAACCGCTTCCCTGGGGAAGTGGACCAACATCCTTCTCAATGACCCTTTCTATAAAATTAATTTTGAACTTCCCCTGATGCATTTTTATTCCATTTCCTCATGTTCTATCTTTGTTCACCAC